>CABFOS010114356.1:0-14359 GCA_900660315.1 Diretmoides pauciradiatus
ACCAGCTGTGTCTGTGGTGGCGGTACCTCAGCCATATCCCGAGTTAAAAAAACACAACCGACACACACAGTCACATAGACGCTCAAAAAATGTCCCGCAGATTTAGAAACTAATGTTGAAGCTGTTGCTTTCACTCCATGAAGTCCAGTAGAGGACCTAAGATAAAGAGCACTTTGGAAAGAAAGACAGACAGCTACTTCTTCCAAGGTGTCTGTCTGTCTGTCTGTCTATCTATCTATCTGTCTGTCTGTCTGTCTGTCTGTCTGTCTATCTATCTGTCTGTCTGTCTGTCTGTCTGTCTACACTGAAGTTCAGACCAGTCCGTCCCGAACACTAACACGCTCCAGACTGCCGCTCTCAGTAGTATATCAGTTGTATGGGTCTAGTGATGCCTTTGGGTGTTCCTCGGAAACGCCTCTTTCAAGCTTCCGAAATCCTATCGCATTCAACTGCTTTCGGTTGTGTTGCACACTTTATGAACCCTGTTTATAAAAGTAGATTCTGGTAGCTGTTGTTTAAGTTTAGAAATAAAGCACCACTCATCTAACTGTGTGCGTGTTATTAATGTGTTAGTTCATTCATTAAAAACAAAAATGTGATAACTAAAGGTTAAACAGAGGTCCCACCTCGCTATTTACCACTTTGTTTGGATCGTTCATCCCTAATTTGGATATATATCCGACTGCACCATGCAGTCATCGCTGGGGCTTTGAAAGCACCATGCAGTCATGCTGGGGCTTAGAGTGACAACTTGCAGCCACCGATGATAACATGTTTTATTTTTAAAGAATAACTATGTATTCTCTGAGAAAAAATGAATTTACACATGCGCAATATTTTCAGAAGTCTAAACTTGCATTCGCGTGTATTTGTTTTACAGTGTTTCCGATGAGGTTTTCGAAAACGAGCAACAGGTTGGTTTGTTCTTGGTTAAATAAAAAGCGCATCAATCATACGATTTTGACACCGCTTTTGACATGTTATGACGTCACTTACTTTAATGATAGCTTGGCATATCATCATATCCAGAGTTTTGCCAATAATTAGTTAAAATAACCACTCAGCGCTACAGATGTACATATCCTTTATGGAAGAGAATACGGTATGCAATTATAGTTAGAAACCCTCACTTCTGAAGAGTACAGGGGAAGACGATTGTCAATATTGCCATCTAGTGGCCTGTTTGCATCTAAACAACTTTCTTCTGAGTAGAAACAGGTTTCTCCACACACACCCTCCTGTATAGTATACCCTATAAAAATTAAGACTGCTTTCTACTGCCAACATCTTATCATGCCAATCACGAACATGTTTAATGAGAACTGAACAAAACATATGTTCAAGGTTGAATAATGCCTTAGGAAATGAGGTACTTTCCACTGACGTGTCAAGCTCTCATTTACTACATCTTGTCAGACAATAGCTTGCTAAGTGTGTTTTTAGAGCACAAGGGTGTAATCAGCAGGAATCTGCAGTACATTGTTTTTTTAAATTCACTCACCCTGGAAAAAGTGTGAGGTTCAGGCTCCATAAATAATGTAATAGTCTAATTTGGCAAGACGTTGTACGTGAGTAACACTGACTTCCCAGCTGGCTGATGGAAACACACCATCCATCACCTCATGATAGTCCAACTGTTTATATGACCTTAGACACCAAAAAGGATACAAGAACTGTTTTGATCCACTTAACCACCCTGGGGGTGAAGGCCCCCACCAATCCATTAAACAAAACATTTCACTCTCCTGTTTCTCATAAAGTAAGTTGCACCAAAACATGAAACGGATACCTTTGATTTACACTGGCAAAAATAAAATGCCAAAAATAAGCTACTCCCTAATTTTGTAAGAAAACAAAAACACTTCTGTACCCTCAAGAAAGCAATTTAATGTAGAATAATTAAGCAATGCAATCAATTCATTTTCTACATCAGTCTTTCCCATATTGTAGGTCTTTAACAGAGTTTATTAAAGGAGAATATCAATTCCTTAATGGGGGATTTCCTCATTTTGTTGATAAGCCTGTTGCTATTCACAAACACCTGGACATCAGTTTTCAGCTGGATGTGTGTCTGGGTTTTAGTATTGGATTGTACTGACCTTGTGACTCCTACTGACTATAATTCAGTTCAAAACATCCATCAAAAGTCCATCTGAAACACCAATAATGACCAGTTTTCTTGCACATGGTAATTCCAATATGACAAAACTTAAGTTGCTTAATGTTTTTATGGTGAATTATTTTAGGCAATAAGAGTTAGAAGCACTTTATGGCTGAGGTGGGATTGGCTTCAATTTACAAGCATTGCCTTGGCATAAATGGTTAAGATGACCTCATGCCATTGTCAATCCACATATTCTTTTTCTTGAAATAAATCACAAGAGGGCCCTGTACAAATGACAAATGACTGGCGACAGCTCAAAATGTACATTTTTCAGATGTATTTTGGAACAATTGGGAGCTATTAGGTATGTCGACTTTCATTCAAAATCTCTGCGAAGAAAATGGATTGAACTAAAATTATCAAAAGTGGATAGAAAGTAATTGGTAGACACTGGAAGGGGCAAAAAACGTGATAATATCCATTGTTATTCTTTCAAGTATACTCTGCACAATGGCTTGTGTTGGCAACATTTCTGCACGTTGTTTCTCCATCCAGCACCATTCCAACAGCAAAGTGATAGACAGTGGCTCTATACTCTGATCAACATTTTACAAACAGTAATATATTGTACAATCTTTGACACTGAGGTCCAGACCTGGAACAGTCAAGAAATCTAAGCCACGTTGTTAAACTGTAAATTAATGGGCATGCAAGTATCTTAGCGCCCAGATACATTTGGGAAACTGGACCTTCCTCTTGCGAGTCCATAGCCAACACTTCTTGAAGATACATTTGAGCATCCCATGTCAGTTGAGGTAAACTTCAGCCTCCTTGAGCACATCCTCCTTTTGGTGGAAGTAGTCTCTGAACCAGGAGATGTGCTCTTTCTTTTGCTGGACGGTGAGGTAAGGGTTTCTGGACAGGCCGGCCACCACTAGCTCCATGAAGTGGCGCACGGGTCCTTGACGGGGGAAGCCCTCCTCCAAGTGTTTCTCCAAGAAGACATGCTCATGGAATGGGACACTGGCCTCCTCTTCCAGACCTGATGAAGAGCAAGAAAACATCATGAACATCCTTAACCACACTTACACTTTCACTTTCCCTCGGTGTATATTCAACTAGAGCACCGCATTCAGAACTCACCAGCTTCGTTGTTGATTGGATACTGCCACAGCTTTCCCTCTTTGGTCCACTGAAGCATTTCCTCTAATCCGTTGCGAGGCATTTGGTTGGTTGACAGGGCCAACTGACTCACAAAGTCCATGTCCCATAGGTTTGGCCGTGCTGCAAATATGACACCAGTATTATGACAGACTAGCAAGCTATAATTCAGTTAAAACCCTAAACCTTATTCCCAACTAACTGGCAACATCATGTCAAAGTTGTTGACGAGAGGCTAAAGCTGTATTCACATCTTTCTCTGCAGTTTTAGCAAAGTGTCATCCTCACCCCATCTATTGTACCTACCCCAAGCTTGGTACTCGCCACGCCAAGGGTGTGAAGTTTAGTTTACATGTTAAATGCATGAACTGAATGTCCGCCCCCAGGAAAGTTGACTATTTCTATCAGAATATCACAGGACTGTAAATGATTTTGACAAAGTAAGAACAGAACTGATGCTGCCTTTTTAAAACATAGGTGGAGTTTCAATAGAAACCTCCACTCGTTTGACCACAAAAGTAGCAAAAATCTGGTGAGAAGAAGAAAGGCATATTTATAAATGTGCTTAATACAAACTCCTGAAAGACAACAAACAAAAACAAAACACAACAGTAGCCATTTTTATTTCTTACCTATTGTTAAGTCTGCTCCATCTTGATCCGTAGTGGACTGAAAGATGTTTAGTCTTTTCCCTGAGAATAAGCTCCTCCTGACAATAAAGCATCAAAAGTCACATTTATTGATAGAGATAAGCCTACACAGGTCAGGCTGATAGACAGTTAAGATTTATAGCACAATCAGTTATGACAAATAATATGTTCACGTCAATATTAAAATCATTATCCAACTCAGGACATAACCTAAAACATGTGTGGTGCGTATTACAGGAGGAAATATTTACCTTCTCCGGACACCGTCTAGCTCAGATGTGATGCCCCTGTCGTGTGTGTATCCTCGCCCGTCGTCATCAAACTGGATCTGGTTCGCTGGCCGAGCATTCTGTCTGCTGTGCGTCCTGCCCACTTTCATGTCAGCGATAATTACCCTGAGAAATAATTGTTTAATTATTAATAAGTACACATGGTCTTTTCCATTTTGCAGAAAAAAAAATCACATCACTTGAATTCACTTTCAAATGCAACCTTGCTGGAAATTTTGTGAACTACAGATTTGTTTTTACCATGCAATCCCATTAAATGAAAATTGGCCTTCCCTTAACTGTCTCTCTATCTGCGGAAATAAAGGATCTATATATTCCAATTTCATGTTTTTTTAAGAGGAAATTGTGCATGTAGTAAAATGAAAATAGATTAAAAGAAATTAGTGCAGGTGCAAAAATAAGTGAATCTCCTCTTTAGGAGATTAGTTAGTTAAATGAAGTAGGCAAGTAGAATGAGGTGGTAAATAATAGGGTATGAAGTTAACCAGTCAACGGTCAGATCTTTGTGGAGGAGTTTGTGTGGCGCTGCCATAAATAAAGGTGAGAAATCTGGTCAGTTTGGTGTTACCATGCAGGTGAAAGAAAAATGCTGTGCTACTATCTACTAAATAACTAACTACATGCAAATATACTAACGCTGTAAAGTAACATTAGATTCATTCATCTTTTGGTTGCAGTGACAAATTACACCTCTCAAGAAAACAGTGAATTCTTGCAAGTTTTTTTTGATGCTGTTAAGAATCGGAGAGATTTAAGTCTGACACAAACAAGAGACTGTATTTGTCTATGTGAAAGTCAGTGTTTTCCTACTAATGCAAACCAAAGCTGCTAATGAGCCAAAAGAATAATTAGACCTGTATTATCCTTTAAGACACATACCCTAGATTGTTCATGTCCCCTTTCTTCTGGGCCTCGGTCACTGCCTCATGTTGCCTTAGTTGTTTGAGCAGCTCGGACTCGGCTTGGCTTCGGTTGGGTAGAGTGGAGGCGGCTGCGGAGGCAGCAGCAACCAGTTCAGGACTCAGTGTCTCACTAAACAACAAAGTACAGAAAACCTGAATAAGCATATGAAGTGAGAGAGTTAAGGCTTCAGGTATCCTCCCAAGGTTATAGTATGTGTGCTGGGTAATGAATACAGGCCTATTGGTGAGTGCAGGTGAGATTATCAAACTTGAACAGAATCAAACAGAGAAGTCTCATGATCTGAGAATATTTGTGATTGGAAAATAACAGTAAGCTACTTCAGAAGCTTTAAAATGCAGTAGACTATAAGATGTGTACATCACGAGTTACATTTAGCATACATGCAACTGTGTTTCAATGTCAGATCTAGCACATGGTCTACCTAATTCATAAACCCATTGTTTTATGATTATATTGCTGCTATTGCTGTGTGAATAGGCTCTGGTCAGTTATAACACCAACGTAATGGAGACTAATGAATGAATTTATCAGCCATAGTTCTCTGATTATGGATAATATCTAAAAGTGACTGGATGACAGTCATACTCATATAAAAGCAATGTCCCTAATGGATTCTTGTTTCTTCTGATTACTTGACCCACCTCTAGAACAAAGCCCCTCTCACCTCTGGGCTGAAGCCTCCACTGTGGCCTTCTGAAACATACTGATGGTGCTCTCCATAGCAGCTGGTTTGGGCTTGACGGCGGGCTTGGGCTCATAACTTTGCTTGCCCTTCAAGGTTTTGAACTTCTTCTTGTTGGTAACCTCCACCTTCATGGCTCCCAAGAGGTCCAGGAGACTTCCCTTCGCACTCTTCTTAACCACGTCATCCGTCACTTTATTTGGCTTTTCCCCCTCCTGCCCGATTACAACATCCATCTGCTGTGTGGTACTCCCTTCATCTCTCTTTAACACTACTGTTTCCTCCCTTTGATCGGCCATCTTGATCACTTTGTTGTCATCAGCATCATCAACTTTCCCTTTGACCGAAGTCTCGGTTTCCGCCAGGTCACTATGTTTATTAACATATCCTTTCCCATCTGGCATAGGGGGGACAACACCATCATTCTTTTCACAGAAGCTGATTGAACTTGTGCTAAGGGCTTTGACTCCGCCTCCATCTGCAACCCTATGTAAGGTAGAAAACATAATAATAAACGTTCAAAGTACTGAATAAATGGAGAACTAGTCCACAAGTCTCTGCCATTTTAAGTTTCCACCAGTTTCAAGTGGAAGTGTAAACCAAAAGTTTTCCCCCCACCTAAATAGAATATTTATATAATATATATGATGTATTTTCACAAATAATTATTATGCATAACTATGGGGTCCCAGTAGATACATCAAAAAGGTACACAGAGCTCTGCAAGTATTCAATTCTTATAACAGGATTATTGAGTCTTTTTAGGATTGGCTGTAGTACTTTTATATACGCGTTACCATGGAAACGCCCGAATAGATGTCAATCAGCATGCCCCCAAGTACCCCAGCTAACCTTTCCCCTTCACTCAACAACGTTTACAGGGGAAATAAATAAAACAGTTCTGGGGCTATTTTGAATGCATGTTTTGGAGATCCTATCGCCTTTACCCGTTCCTATGAAGAAGAAAAAAAAGTTAAGCCCATAAGTAGTTTTCCCCTTCATGTGGTCTCTGGCTGACCCCTTCACCACCAGCTAACAGTCCCGTCGCCTACCTTAAACCTGACAGTGCAGCCATGTCGCACCTGGCCAGCGACACACACGACTCGTAGACATGACCTGGAGGGTTTCGAGCCGTATACACTGTGCGGAATAAACACCTATACATGATTGCTCTTCACAGAAGGCAATTTGTCCTTCCAGTCCACGCTCCTGTCGCCTTTTTCCGTGGCTACACGAAAATGTTGCCGCCGGAAACCAAAATGACAAAGTTGGTTCCGGTGTGGATTTCTGCTAGATTTGAAATATCGCTCCTTTATATTCAGTTACGGATTTTTTTGGTCATCTATCAGCTCGCTGTTACCCAAATCTCAATTTGTCTCAAGGGAGGATCGTAAGAAATGCATTTCTTAGGTACAACAATTTATTATCACTTCTGATCATTTAATAAAAACTCACATTAACTGTGATGAGCATGTGAACTTTATCAACAATTTATCCATCCTGGAGAAATGTGCAAATGTGTTTCAAAAGCTGTTTTTTTTTTTTTGATCAGACCCACCGCCACTAAACCCACCCGTGTTTTCCCATATTTGCGGTTCTAAATGAGTACCATTGAAGCGGCGGGGACGCACGCTCGCGCTGGAGCCGCGCGCTGTCTCTGTCAGGACCTTATGACGCTGTCGATGACGTAACACGGGAATCAAAATGGCGATATTTCCGAAACGGAGGCAGGAGCTGCAGTCCATGAATTAGTTATATCAAGAGATGGATATAAATCGAGATGTGTTAGCCTGGCGAAACAATCATTGTTGCAAATCTTAATACTGGGGCGTTTTTAAGAGTATAAATCCCATCTTAACCTCGGAAAGGTCGTAAGAATACAGCAGTTTAACACAGGTAAGAGCGTCAACGCTAGCTAAGTTACTAGCGTTCAAGCTAACTAGCTAACTTAGCTCACAGTGATAGAAAAAAGTATGCATTAGCTAAAAAAAGAAGCTTAATATGAATTCAAGTTTCGATTCATTTGTTTAGGAATGTGGTACGTGTGAATGAATACATTTGAGTTGCGGCTTGTGCTCTGTGTGTTCATCAGTGATGAACCCGCTTTCTGTGGAGCTGTGTGTGTTTACACAGCATCCTTACAGCGTTAGAAGAGATGGGTCGACTGGAACGACTCAAGTAATTCAAGTTAGAAACGGGTTAATAAGTCATTTATTTACACATGACACGTTCACTGCACGGCAAAAGGATAAATCCACATACAAATAATTTGTTTTACCCCGTTCTGATTGTTTTTGCTGCACGAAAATAAGTATCAAAAAGTTGAGAAATTGTTTAAATAAAATAATAGGTCGAGCTCCATTGGAAATTTTGATTTAATGCTGACCTTCTTAAGAGTAAACATACATACCTCATAGAACAGAACCTTTTTTCTTATATGTAAATATGTGCTCTGCTAAGCAGCGAGCATCTCTATCAGTAAAGTCAATGTTAACGTTTGAAACTACTCACTGCTGCTCCACATTGTGTATTTGGGTAGAAGAAGATTGTGTGAATTAAAGGCAAACTTGTATTGTAAATGTGTGTTAGATGCAACATAAACTGTACTGCCTCGCTATCACCAATTTGGACAATAACAACAATTACTTGGGTAAAATGTGTCAGCTTTGTTATAATATATTAGAAGTATAAAATTATCAGAAGTATCAAAAAGTGAAAGTTTGTGATGATGACTACAGGTCCCCTAGAGGCCAGTACTGGTAGTCAACAATTTTGACTAATTCTATAGAGCTGAAAAAGTTGCACAGAACTGAAATATTGCTTTAAGTGACACCTGAATGAGTGTAATTGCTGTGTGTGTATTTGTGTTGGGGGGGTATACATGTGTAGACTAGCCATGGCGGAGGAGCGACGGCAAAAGCAGTGCACGGTGGTTCTGCCCACAGAATCCATGAAGGCCATGGCAGAATCTGTCGGAGTGGGGCAGTTACAGGAGGAGAGTTGTGCAGCTCTAAGTGAAGAGGTCAGCTACAGAATAAAGGAAATTGCTCAGGTAAGGGTCAGAAAATTCAAACACATATGTTTAAGTGAGTAAATTATGATGTAAACCTGCTTCAATTTCATAGTTTATGTAATTTCTGATTAGTAGGCAGGCGTTTAATTGTATTTGTTCTCTTCCCCCGTTTTTCTAGGATGCTCTGAAGTTCATGCACCATGGGAAGAGATGTAAATTAACTACCAGTGACATAGATAATGCTCTCAAACTCAAAAATGTAGAGGTGAGGGAGAAACATTGTCATTTGAATTTAAGAACACAACGTGCTTTTGGTGGATGGTATTGTTTGTACTTGATGGATGTTGAAAAGAATGAAGTGGGTCTTCTGCCCTGGTTCCCATCTACATTATGAATTAAAACAAATTCCTTTCCTTGCAGCCCCTGTATGGGTTCCAGTCACAGGAGTTTATTCCCTTCCGCTTTGCAAGTGGTGGTGGGAGGGAGCTTCATTTCTATGAGGAAAAGGAAGTGGACTTAAGTGACATTATCAACACACCCCTTCCCAGAGTTCCATTAGATGTTTCTCTTAAAGGTACTTAAGTAATATTGCATACACTTATATCATAAGATGTGTTAATTGTTTTTTTATGTATTTTGTGGAAGCTCATGTATTCTGTTTGGTTTTTAATTCATAGCCCATTGGTTAAGTATTGACGGTGTGCAGCCTGCTATACCAGAAAATCCACCCCCTGGTGAGACCTGTTTGAAATCTTCGTCTGTTAGAAGACACTCTGTTGAATTGCTGCTCACTGAGCTTTCTCATTTCCTCCGTTTCAGCACCAAAAGAGCAACAAAAGATTGAATCTACAGAGCCCCTCAAAGTTGTCAAGCCTGGTCAGGAGGAGGAGGGTACTATTCAGGGCAAGAGCCAGGGGGCAACGTCTGCAGACGGCAAAGGTCAGTATCTTATTTTGTGTTTTTCTTTCTCTCCCTCCGTCCTTGTGATTGTGTCTTTCGTCCTATGATTGTGTCTGTCTCACTATCAGGAAAAGACAAGGGTGTGATGAGACTGAAGCCACGCAGCACTCACGAACTCTCTGTGGAACAGCAGCTCTACTACAAGGAAATCACAGAGGCTTGTGTCGGCTCCTGTGAAGCTAAGAGGGCGGTAAGTCCTGTCTGTTTGTTTTACGTACCATGTTCTGACAAGGAATTATGCTGTGGATTTTAATAGACTATGAAGTGACAGAACCCAAGCAGCAGCACTTGGAACAGTCCATATTCTTCATGTGTTGGTCTCATACCCAATAGTGCTGGCAAGACAGAATCTTTTAACTAACTCGCCTGTTGCAGGCTGTCTGACACTAGTGAATTTACTGGTTCATTTTATTTACCTGTGTAAAAATGACGTAACTAACAGCACTTCACCCCGCAAGGAAGTTTGTTGCGACTGTGGTTGATTACACCAAGCAGCCAGCCCGCTTTGAAGTCACTTTTGTCTGATAAATGTTGTCTCTTGTGTCATTCAGGAGGCTTTGCAGAGTATTGCTACAGACCCCGGACTGTATCAGATGCTTCCAAGATTCAGCACTTTCATTTCCGAAGGAGTGAGCATCTGTTCCAGTCTCGTTCATTTTTGTGAAACATTCTCGCTTTCCAGAAATCACAGTAGCCAAGTGTCACTGATGAAGGTACTAACTTGATGCTCTCTTCAAAGGTGCGTGTAAATGTGGTGCAAAACAACCTGGCTCTGCTAATTTATCTAATGAGGATGGTCAAAGCTCTAATGGACAACCCCACCCTTTACCTGGAGAAATATGTAAGTGAGGAAGCAAACACAAAATGCTTTATTGTTCTTCTTCACGAGTACAATCTGAATAAATATTCCTGTGTTGTGTTTCCCCTCTCTGACCCTGTGTAGCTGCATGAGCTCATCCCAGCTGTGGTCACATGTATTGTGAGTAAGCAGCTGTGTCTGCGGCCAGATGTTGACAACCACTGGGCCCTACGGGACTTTGCTGCTCGCCTCATGGCCCAAAGTTGTAAAACCTTCAGCACCACGACCAACAACATCCAGTCCCGCATTACCAAAACCTTTACTAAGGTGGGTTTTGTTTGTATTTTTTTTCCTCCTAAATGTTGATGTACAGACTAGGGATGTGCACATCTCCTAGTCGAATAATCACTGGGTGGTATGAACGATTAATTGATTATTCGTTGCCGACATTCACAAAGGCTGTAATTGGTTGTGGGCCAAACATCGGCTTTAACATCACTAACTAAAGTCTGTTGACATTTGCTTTCAGAGTTGGTTGGATGACAAAACACAGTGGACGACGCGCTACGGCTGCATCGCTGGACTCTCTGAACTAGGGACTGACGTGAGTTTGCTGCTGTTTCCCATGTTTTCCCCAGTCCTCTCTGCTGCGTTGGCACCAACCTCCTTTTGTCTTCTGCAGGTGATTAAGACGTTGATCCTTCCTCGGCTTACTGTAGAGGGTGCTCGCATCAAAGCAGTGATGGAAGGACCGGTGGTCTCCAATATTGATAAGATAGGAGCTGACCATGTTCAAAGCCTCTTATTGGTAAGAACTAAAAGCTCTGTGACTATCATGTATTTAAGGATAGGTATTATCCTATGGGTTGATAACATTTGGAAACAAAAACAATCCAAGCACATCACTCAAACAACATTAGCACATTGATACTGCAATTGATTTTGTCTGCAGTTCTAATGTAACATTACTTATATTGCGTATACACAAAAGTAAGGTTTGTTTTCTGCTCCGTGTTCTAAGAAACACTGTGCCAGCGTTATTGCCAAGACCCGACCTCTACCTGACAATGTGGAGCAGTATCGGGCAGACTTTGGATACCTCGGGCCAATGCTTTGTTCCCACGTAGTGAAGGCCAGAACACAAGCAGCACTTCAAGCTCAGCAAGTGAACAGAACCACATTAACAATCACACAGGTAAGTACATTAAATACTTCTGGGAAAGATGTTTTGTTGAAGTTGTTGTCGCTCAAAATCCAAAAAGTCCCTGTTCTGCGTTTATGGCAAGGTTAGATACTTTTTTAGTTTCGCATAGACTAGAGTAAATAGCGCTATTGTCTTTTTCTGGAAACAATTTTTTATTATTCATTGTATTCTTTGACTATTTAGGCTTTTTATGATATTTGTTTTAACTACCTTGCCATGTACTTCTCATGTTACCATAAAGCTGCTGTGAATGTGTTATAAACATTATAAAAGGTCATGTCATGTGTTCCTGAGTGTGTTGTGGACTAGAATGGGAACCCGGCCTTACAATACAAACGACGTCTGTTTTTCTTGCAGCCTCGCCCCACCCTCTCAGTCTCCCAGAGTGTGTTATGTGGGTCTGCAGGGCCTCGCACTCCCAGCATCATTAAGGTTCCCAGTTCACTCACCCTGATGTCCCCTCGACCTGGGACGCCATCACAGGCTTCTCCCCCAGCAACAAAATACATCGTCATGACCAGTGCGGGCGCCGCCTCGACTCAACAGGTACTTTGAGTAGCAGTTTTGCAACGTCGACCTTGTTCGGCCCTACGCCGAAAAAGTGACGTACACAGATGGTGACACAGGTCCTGTGCACTCTGGTCTCAATGGGAATGACCCATGTTTCAATAGCCCATGTGAATCTCATGCTTTGTATGTGAAAGGGGTATAAGTACATTATAATTCTGAAGTTAATTGGGGCGGGTGGTAGTGGTTAGAGAGACCAGCCTGCAACCAGAGAACCTACGTTCATACCTACAGTACCCTAACCTCATAGTACCAATAATAGACCTGAGTTATATAGCCAGAGGCCTCTATAGCATCAACAAAATCAAATCTAAGACCTCTACAGGGTGTCTGCCAATCTCGGCCAGACTCAGTCGGTCTGACGACCGTCCGAGCCTATGGGATCAATGGCTACTAGTTTTGGGTTATCCGGTCTAGCCAGCGGATCGCGTTTGTCAAGCAAATACGTTAAATAAAGCAATCGCACTGAAAAACGACCGGTGGATGCCCGGTCCCCGGAAGAGGAGGTTGTTATCCGCGGGTCGTTTTACAGTCCGATTGCTTTGTTTAACGTAATTACTTGACAAATGTGATGTGTTAGCTTGCTTGCTGACAGGATATGGCAAAAAGTTTGATATAAAAAATGACCGTAAAAACTAAATGATCGGCGGCCAGAAGAGGAAGTCGATAACCCAAACACAGTGGGCGTTGATCCCAGAGTCTACTATTGTTATTGATAATAGACTCTGGGTTCTGAGATTGGGTGTCTGCAGGTCCTGCAAGGTCTTGAATAAAGTTGAATAAAGCATTTAAATCTTGGAACTAAGTTTTCAAGTTCTTAAATATGTTGCCGGTTTCCTGGGCCCTCATGTATCAACCGTGCGTAGAAAAGGTTCTAAATTCTGTCATAAGTACGAAATTTAGAATGTGTGTAAGTACAAAAAAATCTGTATTTATCAAACGGTGCGGACACCGGTCGTACGCACACCAGTAAGTAATCTCTGATGATAAATCCCATCTGTTCTTCAGTACCATGCTTGTGCACGGTTTGTGTCATTTGCATTCAGAAACGCCTCCAATGGACCATATATGGTAGCAGCAATCCCTTTAATAATGTGTGAATGGATCCCCCCCCTCCCTCACCGAAATCATGGCAGAGAGGAATTTCTCTGACACCGAGATTGAGTTACTTGTAGGAGAAGTAGAAACAAATAAAAAAATACTGTTTGGAACACTAAATGCAACATTTATTTCGACAGTTTAATTTGTTAAAATTATAATAAACGTGACAATAATGTGATGTTTCTTCAATAACTCAGAAACTCAAGTCAGTCCCGCTGCGCTCAGGAGCCGGAGGCGGTAGAGGAACCGGGGGAGTTGGAGGAACAGACTCATCTCACCTATAAAGATGTTATAATAAACCATATAAGCCCAGAAAATAATGATTCACCAATAAGCAGCCATCCTCACCCCCACACACACAGAGCTGTTCTGCAGAATGAATGAGTCGTGCGTTCCTCCAGGCCACCGGGCAACAACGTTTAACAGACATATTTGCATCGCAGATTATTTGTGCATTGATTGAATGAAATCCTTTCCTGTTCACGTAACTGAATTTGTTGTGTGATGGTGCTTTTGTTGCGATGTGGGTGCAATATATGGCTCCAATTATGTTTGGGAATCCGGCGATGGCGTGAAATCCTCGTTTAATTTCGGCTTGTTGGTGATGTCTGTATGGGAACTGGATGTAAGTTGGGGCCAGAGAAATTATTGCATCCAACACTGCCGGCATGATTCTGCTTAGTGTCGGCTGCGAAATGCCGCATATGTCTCCAATCTCTCGCTGAAATGTTCCGGTGGCCAAACATCCCAGGGTGGACAGGAGCTGATGTGCACTGGGATGGCTTTGGTGCGTTTTGTCTCTCGCTCCAACATGGGTTGCAAATCACGGCATAAATCCATCAGTATGTTTTTGGGGAAGCGGTACCTGCTGAAGCCACTCTGCTCTCACTGAACGGATCAGCAT
>CABFOS010114380.1:0-18694 GCA_900660315.1 Diretmoides pauciradiatus
GGGGTGGTGTACTTAGGTACTTACAGCTCCCATAAACATTCATGTAACATGTTCTTTTGTCATAGGGAAACAGTTCGTACCCTCAACAGAGTTCAACACAGACGGAATCGTTCACCCACTGTGCACCCTCACATGATCTGACCTACATGTCTGTACTGGTTTGACTGGGCCTCCTAGTGGCAAAGATAGAGAACTACACACAGTTTGTACACTACAGTTTCTCCTATGCTCAAAAACCAACGAGGAGAAACTCCAAGGCAGTGAGGTTGTTGAAGACGGTCCGATCACTCACTTGCTACAGTTGATGATGATGTCTTCAGGTCTGAGGCGGCGTTTCAGCATGCCCATCTTGGGATGGTCGCCCCGTCCTCTGAAGAGGCCCGGCGGCTCGATGCGGAAGTTTCCGATCCTCTCCTTGTGTTTGTCCATGACGCAGAAGCCATACTCCTGTAGGACCCTCTCGTTTTCCTCTTTGATTTTCTAGGACAGATATGATATGATAGATGATATGAAGACAGATTCCACCACGTTGTACGGTGTCGCTGGGAGGAATATGTACTGTTTATGTCTGTACCTGTTTCTCCTCTTTTGACATCTGTTTCTTAGCTTCTGACTGGGCCTTAAAGTACTCATTCATCTCATTAAAGTTGCACTTGTTCAGGTCGGTGATCTTTGACTTCTCCTCTGATGTCATTTCCTGGGATCAGAGAGCAGAGATCTGAGGCACGTCCAACTTACATACTAGACTCTGGTTCATGTCATGTATTGAAGTGTCCTGCCCTGAGACATTTCTCCTCCTCACCTTCCTCCAGTCTTTATAGAAGTTCTTCCTGAAGATGTCCTTGGTGGTGTACTCGTGGTCCAGCATCTTGGCAAAAAACGTGGCTACCTCCTCAGCAGGAGCGCTCAGTTTCATAGGCTTACCTACAAATAGAGACAAATCAGTCGATAATTATTCGCCATAGATAACACAGTAACATTCTGAACGGTCTTAGACAGAGGCAGACTCACCGTCATAGTAGAATTTGACATTATGGGGTAAGGATTCGTATGGCGGGGCGAACACAGGACCCTTATGTTCTAGGAAACGCCACTTGGAGCCATCTGTATATCGTTCCTCCTCCCACCTAATCACCCAAACGGCAGAAAGAATAGCGCATGAGACTACTACCTCTCCTTGGTGTGTTACTCCCCGAGGAGAACTATGTATCCCCACAATTATCTCACCATTTCCACTTCTCCTCTTCTTCCTTTTTGCCCTTCTTTCCCTCTGATCCCTTCCTGTCCTTCATCTTCTTTTTGGGCTTGATGTCCTAAAACGACACGTGAAGGGAAACGAGTCAATCTAGAGAACACGCTGCAAATACCAAATGAATATACGAAACACGACAAACCTCATCGTCCTCATCGTCTTCGTACTCCTGTTTTCTCTTCTTGGCTTTTTTGTCATTTTCTGTCTTGACTTTTTTGGGCTTGTATTCAACTCTGGAAACAAATACATCGCTAATTTGGCTTCGATGACAAAACCAAACAATGTTTCAAATGTAACTACAATGGCGGAAATTGAACCGCAAAATGATGAGGTTTGGACTGATTTGAATGACACCCACTCTTCATCGTCATACTCTCTCTTGGCGGTCTTGTTGTGTTTGGGAGAGGGGTAGAAGCCGTTGTCATCTTCGGGCTCACTCTTGAAGATAGGAGGGCTTGTCTCTCTGAGTCGGACATTGACGACGGCAACAGAGACGACAGGTTAGTAAACACGAGATCACGGTGACGACCAGGTAATGGCTCAGGTCAGGTCAATTCTTTGGTCAGATCTGACATATAATTACTTTGAATTCACTTCACAACAAAGAACATTCAGTCACACTCTTCATTCTGAATTCATTCATTCCCATGTTTACCTTACGTATCCATTTTCTTTCTCCTTTTTAGGCTTGACTACATGGGATAATTTGATCTGTAAGAAATAAAGAATATATTAGCAGATCTCTCTGTGGCTTTTGGTAATTAATAGATAGAATAGAAGTAGAATAGAAGAATGTTCAGATGGGTGATGATTTTGACCAAAGGTTGGAAAATGCCAACCTGGTTAATCTTTCAGCCTCTACTAGTTAATCTGCCTTCAAATCCCTGAGTCCTATGGCTGGATGAACAAACCTTCTCCTCTCTCCTCTTCTCTTTGTCCTTGTCTTTGTCCTTGTGTTTTTCCCTGTGCTTGTCTGAGCCGCCATCGCTGTGCTTCAGCTTCTCTTTCTCTTTCTCCTTCTCTTTGTCTCTGTATTTCTTCTCAGAGTGTTCCTTATGTTCGCTGGAACACAGAAGCCACAGCACAGAGGTCAGAGGTGAAGTGCTAGAGGTCGGATGTGGTCCAGGCGCAACGGCACAAAGCATTCCAGCCACGCAGCTTCAACGGCCAACAATATGAACTAAATCAGCTTGAAGGAACACTGACAGTGTCATGGTCAAGTGCCAAAGTCATGTCTCTACTAGCATACTGCAGCTCGTAAGTATTACTACCAGACCTAAGACATTAAAAAAAAATACCACAATGACTCACATTACAAATGCTTTGCAGATGTCATTCACAAAAGAGGATTTCAAAGAGTCCTTGTGACTTTTGTTTGCTGATTTAAGATGACAGGGTCTATTCGTTCCAGTTAAATCAGTGTTATCCTGTGGGGTTCTTTCGTGTTTGCTGAAAGCTTGGATTGTTGTTTGATGTTTTGGCAGGGGGTAGCCTGTAATCTAGGGAGTTGTATCCACACGCACCAACTTTGTCATCATCTTTCACAGTAAAGAGTCAGTTGAAACAGCGATTATCAACAGAACTTTACCAAACACTGGTAAAGACAATGTAATGCATCAGGATTAATACAAGTTGATGAATATCCGCTCTCAGGTTACATGATATACTGGCTGATATTTTTACTACATACTGGATATCGGCCTGTCATGAGGTGTATTGCCGATATGGGTCCTAATTCAGAGGGGTTTCTACCCTGGCAAAAACAACAACAACCTCTGGAGGAAACACTGAAGAATTGTCATTTTTTAGGCAATGGAATACCAGCACAAAATATTGGTTATTGGCAGCCTCAGTATACTGTATGATAGTGGCCTTCAAATGCACACAATGGTCAAACCCTGATCCACGCTAAAAATACCTACACCAAAAAAAAAGCAGTTATCGCCTGGTAGTGCACCAAAAGAGAGAAAGGAGCAAGACAACAAAGAGGGGAGTGGTATCATACCTGTTGCTGTGCTTGGATTTCTCTCGCTCCTTGTCTTTCTTGTGGTCTTTGTGTCTGTGTTCCTTGTCTTTGTGCTTGTCTTTATGCTTGTGAGTGTCTACGATGAAAAGCATAGATCCACTTGTTTAGCAGCACTCGCAACACAAAAAAAGAACTTTGACCAAGCATGTAATGTGAGCACAGAACTTTTAGATCCGGTTGTCTACAAATACAGCTAGATTTGGGTGTCCTGTGAGTGTATCTGTGGTAGGATATGTCAGATAACATCAGAGACATGCACTCTACTGATGCACCGTTATCTACACAGTAAGCTACTCTTCAAATAAGACGCGAGCTAAATGAAAAGTCGCTGTTTTCAATAGTAACGGCAGGGAAGGGTATGTGACATTTAAAACAATCCATCTATCTTCCTCCCACCCTCCTGTTAACAGTCACAGTCCAGCAACGAAACATAGGCTGCGGTATTCAGAGAGTGGGAGACTAGGGGGGGTAGGGTGGAGAAGATAGTGAGGCCAGAGAAGGGGGGAGTCAAGAAGTTGAGGTGGCTTTTAGCTGGATTATCAGAACCAAACATAACAGAGGCCCTCTGCTCTGACTCACACCCAATACACATATTTTCTACTTTCTATATTCTCCACAATGCCCCCAAGGCTGAACCTCCACATGACTTGAATGGCCTATGGAGAATGCAAGTGCCATTTCCCTGGAGAAAAAGCACTATAACGTTCTTTCAGTGTGTCTGTATGGTGACATACAGTGTCATGCTCAGTGGTGTTTACTATGGCATTCCTACAATATTCCTATAGGGACTTAAAGTTTTGCTGTGATATTTGTATAGTATCATTCTAACTTTTATCATAGGATTATTATAACGCTTTTTCATTAGGGTATGTGTAGGGTGACTATACACATAAGGGGGGGAAGAGAGTAGTTTTCAAACTCTCAGTGCATCCTAATCAAAAGCTGGCTTTGATTTGTAGGTGTCATATCCTATGAACATGTTTCCTGCCTGTAGAAATCCTTTTTTTGGGGGGAGACCTGGAGACCTGGCTGGGCTTGATCATCACCTCGTGGCACCCCGTTGTCATGGCAGTTTAATAACGAGTAGGATCTGCTATTGTCATAGGAAACAATAACACGCATCCATGTATCACATCAAAACAATTCCCATGAGGTGCTTTTCTCAGGCAGGGAATTAAACCACCACCAGCAGCAAAAAAAAAGAAAGAAAAGTGCTCTCAACTTTGTAGGAGTCCTATGCACAAAGCTTATATAGGTCTGACATTTCTGCAAAATGACAGCTCAAGCCATATGGTTTTAATAATGCAGTGCAACTTTCTTTCCCCCACTATTTAAAGTTTAAAACTACAATTGCATGATTCCCAATAGGCAGCACAGGATAGATTGTCTTCAGGAATGAAATGCAGCCGGTCTGCAGTGTGTGCAGGGAGTGAGATGTGGGCTGGAGAGAGGAGATGAGCTCGGGCAGACAGGCGCCTCACTGATCGGCGCCCTGGCTGTTAGATAGAGAAAAAGAAAATGGCGCAGAGACTAAGTCCTCAACCCCAATTCTGCCACTTTCGGCTCCAAAATTCGGCGTAATTGCACAGGCATATTACGAACCTGAAATATGCATAATGATAACGATGCCGGGCGCTTTCGGAATCGCCCCTCAGATTGAAATACTGAGGGGCGCAAGTGTAAATTTGAGACCCTCTTTTTGAACAATAGCCGCAAGAGAGTGGAGGAGAAGGGACTTAGTCTCTGGGACGCCATTTCTGTCCTTTAAAAACTAACAGCAGCCAGGAGCCGATTCCGAGGAGAAAGCGTAGGTAATGTGAATAAAAACCCCTATTGGAGGACCTACCGCTTGCTTTAGATCCAGAATTGACCTGAAAATGGTGAAAACAAAGGCATAAAATATTTCAATTTTATAAATGCCGGTAGGTTGGTCATCAAGTTTCAATTGCATGCAAATACATTCTAGACATATCTACAATAAACTGCAGCCTGCACACATAGGGAAGTTGGCACTGGAATGACAAGTAGCCCAACTTATTTACTTATCCCTTATTTCTATATAATACCATTATTCATATTAACCAGCCATGTCACTGATTGTCATGGGATAAATTAACTGACACACAAAAACACATAAATGCTTGACCAAGGGGTACCTGAGAATCTTTATCTTTCTGTCCATGGTCTCCGCTCATGTTCAAGTTGTTTGGGTTTGTAGAGCAGGTAGAGGACAGCAGCTGTTGGGGATGCGAGGCTGACTGACTCTGGAAGCCTTGTTAGACTGTGGAATGGAGTCGCTGCGCACTGGGCCAAAGACCAAACATTCAGCGAGTGCGCATGCTCAGACCAATTTGAACACTGGAGTGTATGCTGTGCATGGCATCTATCGGACACAATATTCATATGTCACGCATCCGAGACAAACGCACCGATGTGGCTGTCTCTTTCTTTTAGATGCCACTCAGGTTTCATTTCATTCATTAGAGGCTTCAGATCCACATAATGCTGTTCAGGTTCAACTTTATCTAACCCCTGAAGGCATCACATCACCTTCATCCAAATAAGGCCCTGACTGTTTCCATCACACTTAACATTCTATTTAATACTTGATCAATAACGTTGTAGCAGCATATTAACACGATACAAATTCAACAAATTCAACCATTTCACAGGACAAAAGCAGTAGAAAATTTAATTCAGTTTTACAACATAATTATACAATCATGACAAGCTCTATTATCAGTCTTCACATGATTAATCCAGCATTTAAAAAACAAAACATCCGCACAAACACATATGCACACGCTAACTACAGTCTCACATAATAGCAGGGACAGAACCATGACATAATTCTTTTAAAACAATTACCTGTACATGGTTTCACCCTCCATTGAAAAGTCATAATATGGGAGAGAGAAACCGATATCAAATGATTCACAGAGAAAAATAACATTTACAGTACAGTTCACAGGTTGCCACAACTGTTGGGCCTATTTAGACTTCCTTCGTTTGGCCTGGGTGGGGCTGGCTCCTGTTTCTGTTAAAGAGAGATAAATTCTGTTAAGACAGCAATTGCATCCTTTGTGTGTATAGCTTTGTTGTATAGATGATCTTTGCTGTTGCACGTATATTCCAGTGTGTGTATGCGTTACCTTTAGCAGCAGCACTGGTTCCAGGTCTGGCTGATCTCTTCCTCATCCCGCTGTCCGCTACCGGTTCCTCCTCCACCTCCTTCTCGGCACGGGAGCTTCTCCGACTCGGCCCCTTGGGTTTCTCCACAGCAACTCTGGGAGCGCCAGACAGAAACACAAAACACCACATGTAGGGAAGGAGAAGAAACAAAAAGATGTGTTACCAAAGATTCAAGGGCGTAATTAACTCGGCTCTACTCAGAGAAAGATGGAATACCACTCGGGACTCAGCTGTTTTTCCTCGTCTACCACAGATTCTGTCCGTCTTCATCCTGACAGCATCCATTACGTAATGGTCGACATGGTCACTGCTTGTGTCTTGGCAGTGCAAATACGTGTTAAAATACATACCTTGGGACTAAGTTGATGGGCGTCTTTCTTTTCTTTGCCCATCTGTGATAGAAGTGGAAAAACAGCGGTAAACTATCATCTGTGGTACTAAAGCATGGTTTAACTTCCCCACCATATTATGACAATCCGCAGGAATAGGAGACATGGCCATATACATAAAGGTCTGTGGAGTGGTAGCATGTGCTTCTTCTGTGGATAGGTAGTATTTTGTTTATCTTATAACATGCAGTAGTATTTTTAATGTTGTCACATGCTAAGCATACATACCAAGAGCTGAGGCCACGTGGCTCATTGTTTTCACCATGTAGCCCCTTGGCCAACCAAATGAACTCCCTGAGTTTCAGTAGTTAGAAATGTCTAAGCATTTCTCCTTCAAGAGCATGGTTTTGAAGACTAGGCCAACTTTTCAGAGAGCAGTATGGTATACCTTATTAAGCCCCAGCACAGGAAGCAATACACAGTTAGAAATTAGAAACACAGCATTAAAAAGAACAAGTGGTAAATACGATCAAGAACCTTACCCCTGCTCAGAAACTGTCGAGACCTCTTCAGCTGCAGAGAATAAACAAAAGTTAGTTCCATGCCACAGTGCTTCAAACAGGATTAATATCACAAAACTGATAAGAGAGACATAGCATTATTAACTTCAATAATAAATATGACCACACTCACTTGTCTTTTCACTCACAACAGGCTCCTGTGACTGTAGAACTTCTGGTTGAATGGGTGCTGGGGAAAAGGATGAAAACAGTTTGGCAGATACATGTGAACATGAAAACACAAAGTAAGCATAACTGATTTACAGCTAGAACCATATTGTGGCAAAGTTTATATGCACAGATAACTCTCTTCTTGACGTCATTACCCAAGCAATTGTTTTTTGATTGATGCACGTAAAGGTCATAGCTCGGTTAGCATAATCCAGGTAAGCTTGGACTCCGTTTATGAGAAATTTGATTAAGGTGTCTGGCTTGCTCCGAGGTTTAACAGATTACTGTGACCTATGAACATATTTCACCATCTCGCAAACTCACACATGGGTACATTTTAATGTCAATAAAAGAAATGGCAACAAGAACTATTCAGGTCATCGTTTCTTTCCTATGTATTAGAAATAACCTATTGCTCAGTCACAGGAGGTAGCTGGCAGGCCTACTTTTTTTCTGGCAGATTTTTCTATTGTCGGCAGGCTTCCACAAGTGGACAGGAATATTCTGTTAATTGGTTTATTCACAGCAACAGGGTATCGCACTGTAGCAAAGGTGCATGTAAACAGCATAACCTTAGAAGTATTTAGCCAGAGTATGACATGGGTTATTCCATGCATCTAAACATACAATGTTACAATTTCATTTAGCAGACGCTTTTATCCAAAGCGATGTGGATAAACATAGCCAGTGATTTATTAGCCGACAGCTATATATTTACCTGGGGTGGTCTGAGTGGTTTCAACAGGTGCTGGGGCTGGCTGAGGCTCCATAGCTGGGGGGTCAGATTGGGCAGGTGGGGGTCCAGTCGGGTTAGCAACTGGGGAGGATGTGGCTGGGGGAACCTCTGGAGTAGGCCCAGGGACGGAAACAATGGGAATAATTGATGGTACTGGACTTTGTACAGGAGCAGGGGGAGAGAGCAATGTAGCAGAAGAGGCAACAGTGGAAGTAAGGGTAGCAACAGGCGCTTGAGTAGGTGCAGCCTGGGCTGGGCTTGAGACTGATGCTGGGGCAGGAGTTGGAGCCTGGGTAACAGTCTGAGCAGAGACAGCACCTTGGGTAGGAGCTGTGGTTGGAGAGGAGACTGGAGGTGGACTGCTGATTTTTGGAGCAGTAGCAGTAGTCTGGGGTGCTGTTGATTCGCTCTGAACAACAGGGCTGGCAGGAGGAGGAAGGGAGACCTGTAGGGGCATGGCCCCAGTGCCGGGGCCTAGCTGTGCGTGCCTCTCTTGGGAATCAGCCGTGCTGGGCACAGGTGCAGCAGTCTGCGCAGGCTTACTTTTAGCCTGGGCAGTAGAGGTTGGGGACATGGGGCTCTTTCGGATGGTGGCTGCAGCTCCAGGACTAGAGCATGGAGGAGGGGAAGCAAGGGATGGCTGAAAGGGAGATGATGCTGAAGAAGGGCTAGGATGGGCAGATTGCTGACTGACTGGGGGACTAGATTTCTGGGCAGGGACTATTTCACCTACATTTTCAGTTTTGAGAGTCCCTGGGTTGATCTGCTGAGGAGCAGGACCTGATGAGGACAAACTAGTGGCTATCTGGACCTGCCCAACAACTGTTCTGGCAGGCTGAGTGCTGGTCACATTAGCCCCAGAGGGCTGGGTGGAGCCTGGGGCTGGAGAGAGATGGATGTTTGTAGTGGACACTTGGATAGGCCCCACCATGGTGACTGACTGTGACATCATTGTGGTATTGGGAGCCACAGATGACCCAGGGACCTGGAAAATGGGGTTGATAAATACAGGCGTGGTGATGAACTGAGGAGGCCGGGAGATGGGGGTCTGCTGTCGGACATCCTGAGGCCTAATGTTCTTGTTAGGGACAGCAACCACAGTGGAGACCATGGATGGGGGTGTCTGGGAATTGGAAGCAGGGGTGATGGGATTAGAGGTGACAAATACAGTGATCTGGCTGGGCGAAATGGTGCTGGATGAGGCAGGGATCTGTATGACTGAGTGAACGCTGGTCACAGGCTTAGTACTGGGGCTTGGCTTAGAGCTGGCGTTAGAAATGGTACTAACAGTTGGTGCAGGGCTACTCTGACTGGAAGTGACTGGGTTTGAACTGACACTGACAGTGGCATTAGTGTTAGGGTTGGGACCAGGGATAAGTGTTGGGTTTACATTTGGATTGGGGTTGACACTAGGACTGGGGTTTAAGTTAAGACTTTGGGTATTATTGGGGTTCACGTTAGTGTTGGGGTGTAAGTTGGGAATTGCAGTAGGCTGTAAGTTAGGACTGCTGGAGGGGACTGGGATAGTAGGCTTAGGTTTAGCTTCTGGTTGATTCAGAGCAGCAGTAGCTACTACAGTGCCTGACATGTCTGAGCTCTGAGAATTACTAGGGAGTGGTCTCTCTGGATCCAAAGGAGGCTTAGGGCTCTCCTTCCCCACAATGTCCCTGGAACTCTGTGTAGGCCGAGCAGGCATACTGCGGGTATTTGCGTTATCCAACAACTGATTGAGGGAGGTTGGAGCCTCCCTTAGAGTAGGTAAGGGCTCGGGGTCCTGCAGTGGTGCTGGGTGTGTGGCCTGCCTCTCCACAGCCCCAACCTGCAGTTCCAAACCAGGTTTAGCCTCCTGGGGTGTGGGAACACGAGGACTAGCCATTCGTGGAGCTGATAACTCCCTCAATGGCTGGGGCATCTGTCGCTGCTCCACTGCCATCATTCCCTGAACTTCCCTGATTCCCTCAGCAAGGTTACCCTGCATGCCATGGAAAGAGCTCTGGGTCTGCTGTGCCTCCATGCCCAAATTTACTTGTGATGGCACAGATACTGGACTAGGGGGTACTGAGGGGGGGCTTAACATCATGGTTGGCCCCTGAGGGTTGACAATCTGCTGTTGATGGGGAGGGCAGTTGAGGGCTATCTTTGTTCCCTTCTGCCTTCCTGGACTTGGGGTGGCTGACTTGCGGCTAGAGGCTGGACTGGATTTCCGACTGTTACTCGGACTTGCTCTCTTACCCTGCCCTCCAGACTGCTTGTCCTGTTTACCACCTGCAGCTCCACTGCCAGTGGAGAAAGGCTGCTGACCGTTAGTGTTATTTCCACCACCACTACCATTGTTGTTGTTACCTGGTAGAGTTAAGCTAGGAGGGGCCTGCCCTATGGCTTTCAGAGTTGTGGGGTTAAGACCCTGCTGGTCAAAACCCCTGTTCAGGTTAGGCTGCCTGGGAGGCAGAGGAATGTTGATTTTGGGAGGGAATAGCCCGGCAATGGAGGCATTTAACCTCTCAGGAGAGAGGTTTATCTCTGAGGGTTCAGTGCTGGGTGGACGATTAGTTGGAGTGAGTGGGTGGTGGTATGGCCTAGGGCTGGCTCGGTTAGGAGTTTTGGGTCTGGAGCTCTGGGAGGCGGTGGGAACGTTGGGGAAATGAAGACCAGGTATGGGGCCTCCTTGTTGAGGCTGATTGGGCAGCTGCTGCTGGGGACTGGCTCCAGGGTGCTGAGGCATGGGTGATGGACCAGGGCCCTGCTTCATCATGTGGGTGTTTGAGGCCTGATTGGCCATTATCTGTTGAGCCCCATTTCCAGGTTGCACCCCCATTTCCGGGCCACCAGGCCGGTCTTGCATGGTGTGGGCCCCTCCAGGGGCCTCTTCAGGTCCTGCGCCCTGGGAACCCTGCCCTGCATCAGGATGGGACATTCTCCGTGTAGCTCCAGTAAGCTTGAGAGAAGAATATAAATGATGATGTACAGTATACCCCATTGCATTCACAAGTAAAAATGACAAATCATATTATGTGATACATAGTACTGGGCCTCACCTGTGGGTTGACCATGAGGGACATCCCTCTGACTTTGTCAGGTGAGGGTGGTACTCCTCCATGCCCCTGAAGACTGATCATAACAGGCATACTGCCTTGCTGGGAAACAGGCAGCCTCTGTGCCTCTGATGGGTTGACCATGCCCCTAGGGGGGAGTTGCCCTCCTGGAGGGATGGACATGCGGTTCTTAGCCTGCTCCTGTTGCATCTTCAGCATCATCATCATCTGCTGCTGTTGCTAAAATATAATAAATTGGGCACACACATGAGTATTAAAATGAAATGGGAAAGCATTTTGTTAGGTAAAAAAAACAGTCAGTGTCAGTATTGGAAGTTAATGTCACCTGTTGTTGCTGTTGCAGGTGTGGTTGCTGAGCTTGCTGCTGCTGTTGCTGTTGCTGTTGCTGCAGCTGGTGAGGGTGCATCTGAGGCTGGCCTTGCCCTGGAGTCTGAGGCCCTGTCATCCCCTGCTGCCCTTGAGAATTCTGGAGCCCTTGCATCTGCATCTGTTGCATCTGCTGCTGCTGCATCTGTTGTTGCTGTTGTAATTGTTGCTGCTGCTGCATTTGCTGCTGCTGCATTTGTTGTTGCATTTGTTGCTGCTGCTGTAATTGCTGTTGCTGCATCTGCTGTTGTTGTATGTGCTGCATTTGTTGTTGTTGTTGTTGTTGTTGCTGCTGCTGTTGATGTTGCTGCATGAACTGCATTGGTACCTGCTGCAATACTCTCTGGTCTCCAGGTTGGCCAGGGAAGCCTAGAGAAAGTATAAAAGGCATTAACAGACGTTCACACAAGAATTTTGAAATGAAAATAGTAGATAATATTACTAATAATAACAGTTACGGTACTACTCGTGAATCAGCAACTGAATGCAAGTTCAATAAACAACTGTACAAATGTATTACCGTATTGGCCCAAATATAGAACGACCTTGGATATAAGACGAGTCCTATTTTTCAACTCATTTTTGGAAAAATGCTTTTATGAATACAAAATCCAAAGCCAAAAAAAAATATTTTCATTATTTTTTGAGCTATTTCCCCCCCTCAAAATCAGTAATTCCAGTTGAGAAGCCTGATATTATAATGGAGGAAACAGAGCGTGTCTGCTTTCTCTCCAGAAAGGCTCCTCCGCCTCGTTGAACAGTCGCTCGGGTTTTTATTTTTATTTTGAAAAGTATTTTCTTCTCCGCCTGCATTTGATGGACGTTCGCTAAATGATTTGACCGATTGTTCGTGTTTCTGCTCTTACAAGCAAAACACTTCAGCATCGACTTTTGTGTGTAGAACCAAAGTTTTGACCGGTCCGTTTTCTCCGCTACAGTCGAGCAGCGTGTGTGTGTGTGTGTGTGTGCCCTCTGCTGTTGAAAACTAGACCCCGCAAATAAGACGACCCGTGTTTTTCAGATATTTTTCTGGGGGGAAAATACCGTCTTATATTCGGGCCAATACGGTAATTGTCATTATTCACCTGCAGGCCTGTTGGCGAAATCAGGGAGCTTGGGGCCTGAGTTGTCCAAGCCCAAACTCTGCTCTCCACCCAGACCTGGCAGTTCAGAGTCCTCTAGACCAGCAGCCACATCTAGACCCCTGTGGAAGGGGGGTGAAATAGGATATAATCAACTCAATTCAATATAACAACAGTGATGCAGGTTAATTCAATTGTTATTGCCAAAATGGCAAGACCTAAAGTTAACCATAATAAATACAAATCATTACCCAAGTCCATCTACTTGCTGTTGTCCCTCTCCCGCTTTAGGCTTCTTCTTTCGTGGTGGTTTCTTTTTCTTGGGTTTTGCCTGGTTGCTCCCCCCTGCTCCCTGCTTTCCTCCTGGCCCAAACTGGCTGGCTGAGATATCACTCTGGAGCAGGTTGACCAGAAGTGGGCTAGTCAGTGTTACATCCTTGTTGACAGGAAAGGCACCTGGCTGTCCACAGGGTCCCCCAATCGGCATCTGACCAGGGAACCCGGTGTTGAAGTTCATGCCGTGACCTGCAAAGTGGCCATTGCCCACCTGCATGTGCTGAGGGCCCCCTATCATTCCTTGCTGCTGCTGTGCCTGCATATCAGGGAGCATCTGTTGGACCCCCATGTCCCCTGTCCCACCACTGGGGTCTCCCAGAGGATGTGGGTGTTGTTGAGCTGCCTGTTGTTGCTGTTGTTGCAACATGGCTTGTTGCTGCTGTTTCTGCTGCTGCTGTAGCTGCTGCTGTTGTAACTGTTGTTGGACCAGGGGATGACCAGCAGGGAGCCTCATCTGCTGTCCGTGCATACCCATAGCTTGGTTAGGATTCCCAGCCATGGGAACCTGCTGGGGCTGCTGTTGGCTCATCTGTTGATGTTGTTGTTGTTGCTGCTGCTGTAGTTGTTGTTGCTGTAGTTGTTGCTGTTGTAATTGGTGTTGTTGCTGCTGTTGCTGGAGTTGAGCAATTTGTTGCTGCTGTTGTGGGGTCATTTGCTGCTGCTGCTGCGGGCCGACCTGGGCCTGGAACTGAACCATGTTACCTGGAACGTTTGGAGAAGGGCCACGCATCATCTGGCCTGGCATGACCCCAGCTGGAACTTTGCCGACAAATGCCTGCTTGTTGCCTTGCATCTGGTTAGCAACCATTTGTTCCATCATGGAGTTTTGTTGTTGCTGTTGTTGTTGTAGTAGCATGGCCTGGTGCCCCTGGCCTCCAACCATCTGACCCTGCCCATGCATCACCCCCTGGCCTTGTTGAGGAATCATCTGCTTGGGTGGGGTCATCCCTCCTCTCTGCCCTTGACTGAGGGGCCTGGAGAGGATAGTCTGACCTCCACCCTGGCTTTGAACCATCTGGCTGGGGGAGGAGGACACGGGCTGGGCCTGATGCTGGAGGCCCATTATCTGGGTCTGGAGGCCAGGCTGGGGCTGGCCCATACTAGGCCCAGCGGTTGTACCAGGGGGCTGACCTGCCATGCCACTTTGGACACCCATTACATTGGGTTGGGCATGAGGTGGACCCTGCAGTGCGTTTGGAGTGGAGGCCGATGGCTGAGCTCCTAATGTAAAAATGACAGAACATTTTTACCAAGCTAGCATGCCAAGAAAAATGTGGTGCACCACACAGAGTAAGCTGTAGGTATTTAAACAAAACTGAAGACATACATCATCATTATAACATAAATTCTTATGAATTTGACCTTTTTCTCTAGCAATGGTGAATATAATTTTAATACAGAGGAAATACTGTTTTATATTACTTAATATAGGCTGATTACGCAGTATACAGGAAGATACGTGGTTTTATGTCCATTTAGCTCATGCTCATCCCACACTGTATTGCCTCCGCCACCACTACAAATTGCTCATTTCCCCCCATCCATTGTGAGAAGTACCTGTGTGAGTCATCGCTTGGCTGCTCTGAAGCTGCTGATTGGCTCCTCCACCAGGGGTTCCTGGGGTACTGGCACTCACCTGACCCTGGACAAAGTTCTGGTTTCCTGGCATGTTTGGAAAGCCCATGGGACGCTTAGGCATGCCTGTAATCAGTTGTCAGTCAATTAGTTAAGACAACAAAATGCAGTATTTTCATTACACTCATTACTAAAACATAGTAAATATTTAACATAGACCTTTTTACACAATTCCCAATGCAAAAGCTACCTTTTCCGTCTGCATTTGTGTTTGGTAAGAGGGGGTTACATACCTGGATGCACTTGGGCCCCTGGCTGTGCATGCTGGGGCATTCCCATGAATCCTTGTTGCATGTTTCCCTGTTGTCCAAGGGCCGCTCTTCCTGGTGAGCCCACACCCTGCGGGAAGCCTTGTGGTGTTGTAGGTCTCTGGGCCATCATGGGAGGAGTACCAGGGGAACTCTGCTGGAAAGGAGATGAGGAAGAACCAGGGGACTTGGCAGTAAGGTTGCCCTGCGGTGTCGGTGGAAGGGGTGGAGGGGGTCTGGGTGGTCCTACTACACCACCAGGCCCAGCCTGAGGGCCTTTAGGCTGGGGGGCTGCAAACTGACCCATTCCCACCTGCTGCTGCTGCTGTAATTGTCCCTGTCCCATGGCATTGAATACCTGTCCAGCCTGCTGGCTGCCAAATGGGTAAGGGGGTGGAGGGTGGCTGGGTGTCTGAACTGTAGCAAGGGAAGGTGGGCGTTGACCCATTTGGGCTTGGGGAGGGGGCTTCCTCCAGGCAGGGCCTCCTTGGGCTGCTGCAGGCTGGAGGACTCCAGAGGGCAGTTGGTTCCAGCCAGGAGGCACAGCCATCTGGCCTGAGGGGTTGAATGTTGGTCTGGGTCCGAGCTGGGAAAGCTGAGCTTGCTGCTGGGCCTGTTGCTGTTGATGATGCTGTTGTTGAAGCTGCTGCAGTGCGGCAGGGTTGAGCTGCCTCCCAGCCTGCAGAGCCTGTATGTGATGGGGAGCCTGGGGGGGCATGGGGCCCGAGCCATGGGGGCCAGCCTGTTGGTGCTGGAGTTGTTGTTGCTGCTGAACTGACATACCTGGCATCATTGGGTCCATCACATCTGGGAAGCAAGATGCAGTTTTTTGTTACTTAACTATCCAAGTAAGATCATATTCAAAATAACCACTTAAGTCTAATTTGAGAAGAAATAAATGACCCAAACCTGTTTGTGAAGCTGGTCTTGGAACTCGGGGGTGCATCTGTCCACTGCTGCCTGGGACCATAGCCTGACCTGCCATACTAGGACCAGGGGGAACCATGGATGGGTTGGCCATTCTCACCCCTCCTAATGGAAATATGTACCTTTTATCAATATGTGTAAAGAGTCAAATATCCAAGATTTAGCAAGAGTCCTATATCTCTTAAATATGGACATTCCAAAACAGTGGAAACTATTTTAAATCTAATACTAGCCAGTAAACCTTGTCATAAGAAGCTTTGTCATGTGGAAAATGAAACATGCTTGAAAGAGGGCATTTTTGCCCCCTTGATTTGCATTTGGTTCATTTTCAGGAGCAATATTATTGAACTATGAAATACATTTGCATTGCATATTGGCAAATAAGCACTCAATTTATACCACTAAGATTACTTCAAATCATAACATACATGTTCCACACTTATTTTCCAAAACTGGAAACTTACAGCAGGCCTTACTGAAGAATGGTACTGTTTTCCCCACTCTTTGCCTACAACCAGTCTATCTTCAAGCCCTCGACTGTTGATTTTTATATATATATATATATATTGGAGTGGTTTCTGAGGGCTCAGCATTTTCTACTGCTTCAAGCTGCGTACTTGGTTGCTTTCTGATGAAAAACAGCATACAATTTCTTACCCAGAACACACTTTAAAGAATCCCCTGGCCATTACTCACCTATGGTGGCTCTTGGGGGACAGTAGTCACATATAGTCATGCGTGCATATTTGATAACTCAATGAATAAAATGTGAACAGGGTGAAATTTTAAAAAAAGGGTACTTTTTGGGGGGTACTAATTATTGGGGCTGGCTATAATCTAACCAAGCATGCATTACAGTTTATATTACATTCCAGTATACTTCTATCCATTCACTCATGTTAGAAATGTACATGTGAGATAGTCTATACAAGTTTACTAGCATGCACTATATACTGTCTCAAACTGTCAAAACAATACAGAAAGCAAAATATCAACAAATTAACATTTTTATCCAAATGTAATCACTGTTTCAGCCAGTTTAATCATTTCAGCTTACAGATACATGACTAAGTTTAACCCATTTAGTAAACCTATAGTAAGGGTCATACCTGGACCAGGCTGCCCTGGAAAGCCCACATCCATTCTCATCTGGCCAGGTGCTCCAATTGGTCCATTCACTCTGACCTCTTGTCCTCTATTTGGTCCCATTGCCATATTGATGGCCCCTTCCCCTGAACACAACCAAAATCAATAATAACAATTATTATAAAGAGATCCAGCTTGTATTCTCCACTTTGTATCCTCCACTTGACTTGACAGACTATAAAAACACTGACTCCTGTCATCCATTTTTTTTTTAAACAAAAGATGTTGAGCTCCCCCAAGGCTGTGCCATACCCTCTATCTGCACAGAGAGAATCCCCAGGTCTCTGAGCTGTTGTTGGTTGTTCTGGGCCAACAGTCTGAGCCGCTCAGCAGCATCCCGGGGAATGTTAAAGGTAACACGTACACTGTTCCATGGCTCCACACGCTGTGGCTGCAACTTCTCTGAGTCTAAGAGAGGGAAAATATATTTTGTTTACAAAAATAGTGTAAAGGGAATGGAAAGAAAACAAGGGGAAGACATTATTAGCCATAAAGGACCATGCAAGATTAAAGTAAAAGAATTGTGTTTGTGTATGTATCGATGTATATAACAAATTTAGTCTGTGAAAATCTACCTATATTAAGATTAGGGAGCTGCTCAGTGGCCAATAGTAGACTGTAATTGTCCTGGGCAGCTCCCATTTGTGAAGGTTTGTAACTGTATGGATGTGAAGTAGAATGTTGCTGAGAAAAGCATGTGTGTGACCACTGATCAGTTGTCTTTCCCTTAATAAATAAGTGTTAAATTAAATAAACAAAATTAAACTAACCCAAATCAAGCACGTTTGTTATCCCACTAAGGACAGTGTCAAGTTTTTCTGGAAAGTCCTCATCCTTCATGTTTCCTTGAAAAGAAACAAAAATGGTAAAATCTTCCCTTTCCCCGCTGTTTTCTTCTTTGCCATCATGCTCGTCAACTTTCTTCTCTTGTGCTATCCTGCTGCCATCAGCATCGTCTCCTGCCCCAGAGTCCCTGTCAGCTTCCAGGAATTCTGTCCCCTGGGACAGTTGAGGTGGGGTATGTGGATGTGCCATCCTCCCCTCTTACTAGGAGTGGCCTGGCCAAAGTTTGAACTGTTTATGCTGCAATAGAGAGAGAAAGAAAGAGAGAGAGAGAGAGAGGGGGAGAGAGAGAGAGAGAGAGAGATTATTATAACAGACCATACACCTCGAATGTCATAGACAAGAAATATCTATAAGGAGATATGACACAGTAAACTGTGTATAAACAGTATTTGCTATGGGAGATGCAGCTAAGATGCTTCTCAGTCTGCTGGAAAGTTAACATAAATTAGTCCAATATACTTCAGTGAGTCAGTCCAGCCTTCAATTGAGACAAATAAAACATCAAATTAATTCCGTTTACTCTGATAAATCCAACTATAGACAGTAGGTTTCACTCAACAAAACCCAGCCAACACTGCAATAACACTCCTGCTCACAGTGACATCATCTGGTAACTTATATCACGTTAGCAGACAGAAGGTCGAGATTGTACAGCTTTGGCTAGGTTTTGCTAGGTTATGGATGGACAGAAAATCCAACCATTAACGAGTTCCTTAACGTTATATACATAACGTGGTCACATTTGTCTAAAGCACAGTGTTTATCCTCGTTAGCTTGGAGCAGACTAGT
>CABFOS010114617.1:3162-14714 GCA_900660315.1 Diretmoides pauciradiatus
ATAGGGTGAGGAGCTCGGACATCCGGGAGGGACTCAGAGTAGAACCGCTGCTCCTCCACATCGAGAGGAGCCAGTTGAGGTGGTTCGGGCATCTGGTTAGGATGCCTCCCGGACGCCTCCCTGGGGAGGTATTTCGGGCATGTCCAACCGGGAGGAGACCTCGGGGTCGACCCAGGACACGCTGGAGGGACTACATCTCTCGGCTGGCCTGTGAACGCCTCGGGATTCCCCCGGAAGAGCTGGTGGAAGTGGCGGGGGAGAGGGCTTCCTGGGCTTCCCGGCTGAAGATGCTGCCCCCGCGACCCGGACCCGGATAAGCGGAGGACAACGAACGAACGAACGAACGTTACAAACCATTTAGGGGATTTGACCTGTAGAACCCTACTTTTAATGGTCCTCAAACTTCTTTGCATTGATTAGTCATTGTCTATGCATTGATTAGTTGGATGTTGGGGTATAGCACAGAGAACGTCTCTGTTCTCCTTAAGCATTATTTTTACATCAAGAAATGTTCAGTATTTATTACCTATTTTGGTCTTGATTTTCTCTGAACTTGGTCTCGATCCCCTTTGGACCCGGTCGTGATTCAAACTGGACCTGGTCTTGGACTCGACTACAGCCCTGACTGCTGTGTCACCAGACTGGACTTGGGTGAGGCGGGTCCCTTGTTGAGCAGAGAGACGTTGGTAGGGGCCCCCCAACTCTGGCTCATAGAGCCACGCTGTCTCCTGGACTCCACCTGCAGATTCTGCTTCAGCCTCCACCTCCGCCACCTCCTCTGGACCTCATTCTGCACCTAGACCACAGGAGGGATGTTATTTAGAATTTTATTATTTGGTATACAGAAATTAAAGTTCATAATGTGCAGCAGAAGCAATATATAATACATAAAAACACATTAAAGCTGCTCTAGACAACTTCACATGTGTGAATGACACCCCGTTATTCAGTTATTTTTGGTTTGGTTGTGGTGCTCACTGCTGCATGTTGATATGATCACAGCCTGTAGGTGTGTAGCTGAATCTATGGTATCTCAGTTGGTGGGGATGGGACCCTCTATTGTGATTTGATGAGATTGTATATTGTGTGTGTATTCTTACATTAGTGAAACATTAACTTAAAGTCTTCTGTAACGTGTTAATTTATTCCGTTGATTTACTGGTATGTAAGTTCAAAGTGTTTCCATATATTCCCAACAGGCATGCTAAATAGTAAGCAGCTTTCATACAATGGGGTGGATTATCACACTCATCTTGGGAAATGAGGACAAGGCCTTACCTCTCCATTTAGAAAACAGTACAAAACTGCTACAACGAACCCCTGCAACAGCAAATATAGAATCGTTATGGGATGTCACCATCAGATACACTAACAGTGACACACACTTTCCTAGGGAAACTGAGCATGCATGTTTAAGTTTATTTTGTTCAGACATGTCTGAACAAAAAGAAACCTAAATGTCTAAGTAAAAAAGAAGACACAATGAACATCATCGAGCTAACTGAGCATGCATGTTCATTTTTAATAACTTATTGCTTCAAACTCACTGTGTGAGTGCAACCTTTACAAAGTATAACCACTGTTTCCTACTTCTACTGAGCAGTTGGGGGTTAAATGCTTTGCTCAAGGGCACCTTGCCTGTAGCTGTCTGGAAGGGGAGAGGGTTACCCATTCACCTCGCCAGATTGATGTAGGAACTTCAACCAGCAACCTTCCAGTAATGAGCCACCACTAACTAGTGTATTGCTGCCCAGCTTCATCAGACAACCAACCACAGCAGCTGTAAAGAAGCATGTGTTGATTTCTGAAAGAGGTATACTGTACCTGAGTGGAGGCAAACGCCAGCTCAATAAAGGTCCATATTTCATAGGATGAGTCATTGACTTTATGGGGAAGGAAGGCAAAGAGGATGTAGTGTAAACCGAAGAGCGACACCAGGAGGAATGAAGATTTAGCCAGCTTCCTGGTGTTGAAAAAAAAGTATGTAAGCAAGATGAGTTTTTGTTTTTGTCTGTAACATAAACCACTTATGTAGCGTGACACAGAAAAAGCATGAATATTTAGTGTCTAAATGAAAGACGGGTGTTTATATCATGCAGCTCGACAGACGGCTGACCTGTAGTGATGGAACTCATTGCCAGGCATGTCTTGTGTCCTCAGCTTGGCCACCAGTATTCTTATAATGCATAGGAAAAATATCAAGTTCACCTGTAAAACAATAAGACTGAGTATTAGAAATGTGTCAATACTTCCTGTCATCTCATATGACCTTTGGCTTATTTGTTCTGTCATTGTTATCATTCATAAGATAATCTTAACTAAAACTAGAAAGGTGCTCTCGGAGAGCACAGACCTCCGCCCAGGATGCATGTCGCCTGTTTATGCGATTCAGATTAAGATCCACTCCAAAATGTAACCGCTCTTCATTGGGCCAAGCTGCATCTATCCAGTGGGTATCATGAAAATCGGATGATGCGTTAAGCTATTAGACCTCACTTCCTGTTCACACAGCATTGCATTGCTGTTGAGTGGTGGCCATGTTAAATTGTGCCCAATGACCCTCAGGGAGCATGTATATTAAGTAGAATGTCAAAAGGATGATGCATTAAGCAACTAGAGCTCATTTTCTGTTTACGTGGCGCCCTACGTGGCGCCCCGTGATTGGGGATTGAGTAGTTTTTGTGTAATGTTGTACACAGACGAACGAACGGACGAACAGACGCGACCTAAAACATTACCTCTCGCCCCGGACTTCGTCCTTGGATGGAGGTAATAAACTGTTTCACGCCGTTTCCCAGCATCATGCAGCATGACTTTTAGTTGTGTGTTTAGGAGTTCAAAGATCAAAAGAGTACTGACTATAATGAAGAGCAGCACAGGAACTCTGAGAATCCACCAGATCCCCTCGTGTGTCCTGGTCTCCCAGCATCTTCAACACCACAGAAATAGAGAATTAAACACACACACACACACGCACACACACAGTACATTCCCAAACCCACTTTAGTCAAACATACTATTGGTGAATTTGATCGGGACCTACCCTTCGTCCTCATGAAGGTATCTGGCCCAGCTCCAGCCTGTGATGATAACCATCGGAGAACCTGACAGAAAAGACAAGCAGTGATTTCAGTAGAGTAAGCATCCATTTGTTCTCTATGTGATGAGACATATCAACACAATGGAGTTTTATTTTTCCTGGTCCTGGTCTGTCATTCCGCTGAAGCTGCTGATATATTAGCTCTGTCTATCTGAACATTCAGACTGTTTTGTGTTATCAGAGGAATTCAATTTTGCAGTTTTATGTTAATCGAGAAAAAAAATCGAGACTACTACTACTATTATTGTTAAAATAATTGTACAACAATTAGCCAAGCCATGACAGCAGGACAGAGAATGACTGGAGAGAAGAAGAAGAGACAGACAGACACAGACAAAGGTAAGAAGATTAAAAGAAGAAGAACAGAAACAACAAGGTTTCCAGGACAAAGACAAACACAGCAAGGTCCAGTCTAGTCGTACCCCAGCCAAGGATGATGTACCACCACCACAAGTGTCTCCTCTGGGAGAACAGAGAGACACTGACCAGGCTGTACAGGTAGTGGCCCTCCGCCAGCAGCCAGCTGTAGTTGGCCATGATGCAGTAGTTGGTGAGGGCTGTTGCAAGTTTACAAGTCACCTGAGAGGGCAGCAGAGGACAGAATGGATAAGTCCATTTCTAATATGTGCAATATTATATCTACCGCAGCCAACGTGCCACATAGTCAATGTATTTTAGCATGAACTCCTAAACCTGACGGCGTTTGAGCCTTTGGGCCGATAAGGGAGGGTCTTAAAATTAGTGGTGCCACAGAATGCTAAACATCTTTGATCATTAAGAAATTGTAGATATTTCCACTAATAATTTACTAAATTACTTGTGTCATTACAGTCCTATTGCTACGATAAACCATAATAGACTGTCCATTTGTTATCACCTGCTGTCTGATCTGCTGATTACTGTCAGGCATCTTTAATTATACCTTAGTATGCAGAATGGGTCATGGGGTCTGTTTCAGTTGGACCCTCACAAGAGTATAGGATGTTTTAATTGAGCTGGTGTTTGACAGGTAGTTGTACACAGGGTGAGGAGCTGGACTGCTGATAAGCCACATTAGAAATGAGTAAAGCTCACACACTTTGAACCAACCACAACCACATCTGGCTTCATCATAGAGGATTGGAGAACTGTCTGCAAATTAAAACAATATTATTGTGGTGTTGGTGTAAGTCAACTCAGTAACATAAGTAAAAATGTATTCATGAATTTGTCTCCAAATGTAGGTTACTGTGACTCAGTGAACTGTCTAGTCTTTAGCTCTAGTCTCTACTCCAAAACACCTGAACAACCTGTTAGCTAACTAACTAGCCAACAGGCTCATTTAGTTACTGTTAACATTGGACTACTAGCCACTGCTAACGCTCTCTGCTACTAGATATGTTAGCTAGTGTGTTAATCAGATGTGTTAACAAGACAGTGATGGTTAACTGCAGATACTATGGTTAGCTAGCTAACAAGCTACATTATCTAAACACTAAACCAATCAAATTAATCTGTGATCAGTTCCCAGTCAAAATAGCACAGAAATAAACCAGTTTTATTGAAGTCTGCTGAGACACCTAAGTCTGAGGAAAAGCTGAGGACCTCCAACATGGCCACCACCACCACCAGAGGATGCATTATGTCACCTGAAAGCCCTCTCCGAACCTTTCAATTGATTTGAATCAAAATATGTCAATATTGACCTTTATTTCTTCGGGGAAGGAGACACCCTGCTCCACACACGAAGCTCCATTGGAGCAGTTAGTTAGTTTGATGCCCACCCACATGTTCCCATCCAGCCCAGGAGTTAGACCAGCAACCCTCCTGAAACAAGCACACCTACTCTAAAAGGTGTATAAATTAATTTCCAAGTGTGCAGGCCAGACTAGATTGATCCAATTTTGCTCCTTCCTTCATTAGGTACTGATTGACCAGCAGCATCAAGTAAATACAGTTTAAAATATCCTTCTTTGAGCCAGAACAACATTCTCTTAAGTCTTATTTCTTAAGCATGAGACTACTTGATGAACAAGAACACCGCTTGGGCAGCAGATTGGGTGTAAGCACCGGGTAGACACCACAGTGGAAATGGTCCTCGGATGAGAAAAGAACCGAGTCCCTGATGAAGATGAGCGCTGCCCGGAGGATGAAGGACAGGAAGAGCTGGATGTGGATGAAGTTTCGTGTGCAGTGGAGTCTCCTGGGAAATAAGAAATAAGCATAATAGTTACAATTCACAAATGGAACGAACACAACTAATAGAGCAAATAACACAAAGAGAAGAGGAGAAGAGATACATTTTGAAGCAGTCACATACTGAGGTAGGGAGATTAGCTATCAAATTTTTAAATTGGCTAAAAGAGATCGGCACATTGAGTTTTAGCGTAAGCTGCAGATCATTCTAGGAGGTTGGAGCATTAAAACAAAAAGCCGACTTCCCGAGTTCAGACTGAGCTCGAGGGACCGTAAGTGTAAGCCAATCATTTGAGCGAGTAAGATAAGTGTTATGGTACAAATCTAGCAATAATGTACTGTAATATATTGTGGCAATTTCCCATCAATAGCTTTAAAAATAAAATAATACCAATGCCTCTTTCGCCTCTCAGCAAGAGTTCCAGCTCGACTCAGGCACACCTGAACACAGTCATGGTATCATGAAAATGTAAAGTCTCTAATTGGTTCAGGTGTGCCTGAGTAGAGCTGGAGCTAAAACCTGCAGGACAGGTGGTACTTGAGGACTGGGTTGGGAACCACATACTGCTCTATATGGAAATGTTGTCTTACTGAAAATGCAGGTTAGTTCTTTATAGACTTTATGTGAAAAGTGAGAGAAAACATCAATCAATTTGTCCGTCACCCACCGTCCCTTGTTAAATCTGAACAATTCACCCGCTGATCGCTAACCTGAAGAAACAGAGAATGGTAACAGCGATGGCGAGGGATGCGAGAGAGACAGCGTAGCCAACGGAGTACATGATCCTCACGTACAGGAAGTACATCTGGGACCTGGGCGCCTGGGGAAATGCACAAAAGAAAACAGCAGATTCAGCAGGAGCAGGGTGTTTGTGTGTTCTTCTATTCCTTTACTTCTGAGGAACAAATGCATTAGGGGCAGCGGTGGCCTAAAGGTTAGAGAAGCGGTCTTGTGACCGGAGGGTCGCCGGTTCGTTCCCCGGACGGGCAGGAAAAATCTGGGTGGGGAAGTGAATGACTTACGCTTTCCTGTCCCTTAACACAAACCAGCAAGGCACTTAAGCTCAGTGGCCAATAGTGTCAGACTGTGGTTGTATTGGGCAGCTCCCAGGTGAGAATGTGTGTGAGTGAAGCAGGGCGTTGCTGAAAAATAGTATTCGTGCTCAGTGAACCTGACCTGGGGAAATTAAGGAATGAAATCCTCCAGAGTGAAAACATTTTACCAAGTGTGTGTGTGTGCGCACATGTGCATATGTAAGTGTATTAGAGAGACTGCCAGCGAATGTGTGTGTGGATGGTTATGCATGTCAGTGTGCATATACAGTATGAACCTTCTGAGAAAGACAGAGACAAACAGAGAGACACATAGCTGCTGGGTTGTGTAGATACTGTCTAGCTCCTAAATCACATTGGTTAAACGCCGCTGTCCTCCCAACAGGAAGACCGAACTCAGCGGGGCTGGGAAGATAGACTGAAAAAAAACAGAACACTCCACATCATGATTTACACTTTTATTCCACTTCTATCCAATCCAAACATAACATAACAGCAATTATAAGATCTTAGATGGTGCCCGTCTCCACCGTTTACATGAATGTAAAATAATTCACACCAGGTCATGTTGAGTGCACAGTAGCAGAATTTTCATTTTCAGATGACATGAACCCTGTCTGAGTGATCCAGGGTTTTAGCCTGGGGATACTACACCAGGACTACAGGGCTTCACAGAAACAAAGCTGTTTAAAAGTCGGTTTTGTATACTTTTCAGACACTTCCCCAGTCCAGAAGAATAATTGCCATTTGCAAAAAAAGGAAGCGAGAGAGGAATGAGGCACGTCTGTCAAAGGATAATGAGTCACAACACAACAGGGAGTCACTGATTAATTGAATGATTCACTGCTCACAGGATGTCTCACTGCTCTCATCAAAAAATCATTACTCTCGTTTTGTAAATGAAGCCTATTTATGGCAATTGATCTCAGCTCCTACGCACTTAAACTGATGTAGCAGCTAAATTTACCAAACAAACTGCCTGAAATCTATTTGAACCTGCCTGAACTCTTTGTATGCACTTTCCTGTCTTAAAAGTGAGTAGTCTGTAAAGCACTACATAGGGTATATACATATTTAAACCTGCACTATGTAACTTTATGTAATTTGGTCATTTGGCAGTAACTGTATTTTTGAAGACTTCAAACACTATTAGCTTTCTGTAGCCGAGGAGTGGATAACCGTGGTTCTTTGGCTCCGCCCACTGAGGTTTAACTTAATCAATTACATTATTTCTGCGACGAAGAGGAACAGGCTTACCTCTAGAGGGAGGCTTTCATTGAAGCCATACTCGCATGCTATCTCATGTGGAGGGTAGGGCTCAGTCCAGCCAAGCTCTGTACAGTTCCTGAACACTCTCCCTAAAGAGGGAGACAGGACAGATTCCTCAGTGAGCATCTATACATCACATTATCACAAAATAATATATCTAGTATGTGTCAATATGTCCATGAGATTGGCCTGTTGGTCAACTTACCCGTTAAGTGATGAGAACTTACCCTGACATCAAGTGCTGTTAGAAATACTGTAACTGAGTGCACATGAACTACTATAATTCAACATAGTGTATGCTGAAGTGTTAGCATGAAGCACTGGAGAAAATGATGTACTGGAAACACATGGATGATTTCAGTGTCTACATCTTAACAGGTAAGTTGACCAGCAGGCCAATCGCCCAAAAAAGTAGATGTATTACTGTAACATTCCTGAACCTGCCACTAACCTGTAGTGTGTAGGAACCTGGGACACGGTTGAGACACAACCTCTCCAACCACAGCATGGGGCCAACATGCTGCATTGAGATGGTCCCACAAGCCCCTACACTCTTTTAGAAGAACAATGAACGCCACAAGAAGAGACAAAACCAGATGAATTACACCTTAGAGCTTGAAGGGAGAACATGTGGAACAAATTAAACCTAATGCTACTGATGTCTAAAAAGTCTAGAAAGAAACCCCTTGCTCTTCGATTCTGAGGGCTGACACCAAAACCTGATGATTACTGTTGATGTTTTTGATCCATGAAACATTCTCTGACGTCAAACTGGAAATGTGATGGGAAGAAGAAACACCAAAAGAACTAAATGAACCCAGGAAGTTTTTAACAGTGTTATTGTGTTATAGGGTGGATGTTTCCTTTAAAACTGTAATAGGCAACTTTACATGTTAGCCATACCCACGAATCTTGTGCAATGTCAATAAATTGCATGTTAACCAAACCAGATGGTCTGCGATGTTTTATACCAAAGAGAAGATCTAACGTTGGTGAGTCCACATCTAAACAGAACGCTCACTGCTGCTTAGGAAACAGTTTTCACTTACCATGAGTGGAGAAGTGACCATACACCAGAATTTAATTTGGGCAAATAGGATGCTCCCTGATTGAGGCCCCGTAAGATCTTCCAACTTGTGATTTAGGCTGATAAGATGTGTCAGTTTCCATAAAGAGCAGGTTTAATGCTCTACTGTATGTCCTACAATACTGTAGGTGATTTGTTCATATTAAACAAGGAGCATAATGGGCAGGTAAACTTTATCTTCTCACATTTTCCCTAAAATCTGTAGTTCCAACAGCTGATCCATCACCAATGTAATCATAATCCATTGGTGCATTGTATTCCTACTCCAGCATGAAATCTGAGTAATAACACCAGACTAAGACAGAGATTACACAAATAATAGGCTGTCTGAATGAATTCATTCCAGCGGGGGCCAAACACAAGTCATAATAAAGAGACAAGACTCAGATTGCTATTTTGCCTCTAACATTACTCTCTCTTCTCCATCAACCTACAAGTGCTCTGGTATGTCCATTTATGGCTGAATAGCTTGTTATCAATCCACCAGACATTGTGAAATCTCTGGCTTCAGACCCACTACATGGCTCTCCTCAGTCTTCTCTTATGTCTTGCCAAATTGTTTTGGCTTGTCTTGCTTGTCGTGCCCTTAACCCACAGTGGAAACCAGACTTGTGTGGCCACTATGACCAAAGGCACACTGTAGTCTCTGTTTTAGCAGAATTGTCCATTATCACTTGTCAATATGTTCATATTTAACATGGTGGATGGTCGGGAGATACACCTAAATTCTGCAGTTATTTCCCCCCAATTCCTCCTGTGTTAAAAAAAACAATCAAAGGCTTCTGATGAGGTGAGTTTAGTCGACTGAAACAGGAAATTCAAGGACAAAGAGAAACCCGATGCTAACATACAGGCTGACGCATGTTTAAACTATGCTCCGCTACTTCCCTGTAAAATCACATTGCATATAATTTAGGTTACTCCCTGTGTCAAGACATGCATCACAGTCAGGTTCTTTCTGATGTACAGATGCTGTGGATAAGCTTAGATTCAAGCTAGAGGGGTCAGTCGAAGCTTGAGCCTCTTGCAATGGAGATCAATGGTGAGGTTGGAAATGATTGGGTGTGATGTTGCGGATGAGGTAGGTGCAGTGTCAGACAGTGTACAGTAGGTGTTGTGCAAATAAGTGTCGGTCTAATCAATGCCAGAATTTATGATTGAGCCTTCAATGAAACATGAGATGGGAGGTGTCTGCTTGATAATGCCAATGACTCACCCACCTTCCTTTCCTCTAACGTCTTTAAGCTCACCCTTAAACACCATAATGGATAATTGCATCAGATCCTGTGTATTGCTAAGAGAGAGCAATACATTCAGGTGCCACTTTTTTAGGTACACCTAGCTAACACCGAGTAGGACCCAGAACAGCATAAATTCTCTGAGGCAAGGTGCTGGAGATGTTACTCAAGGGATCTCGATCCACACTGACTGTGGCACACTCAGCGGACATCCCATTCCACCTCATCCAGGAGGTCTCTACTGGGTTGAGCTCTGGGGACTGCAGAGGCCGTTGCAGTAAAGTCACTGTCATGTTTCTGCAGCCGTCTTGAGATGACGGTGCATTATCCTGCTGAAGATATCTCCAGCACAAAGGCATGCACCTGGTCAACACTGATGTATAGGTACACTCACTGTGGTGCTCAAGGACTCACAATTGGGGCTAAGCGGCCTAATGTGTGCCAAGAAAACATTCCCCACACCATTACACCACCACTACCAGCCTGGACCCAGGACACCAGGCAGGATGGATCCAGGATGGATTTGTGCTGTATGTAAAATTTGGTCCCTGCTATCAGCATCAAACCGGGATTCAACACACAAGATGTTTTTCCACTTTTTAGTCATTCAGTTTTCATGATCATGTGCCCACTCACCTTAACTTAGCTGACAGGAGTGAATCCAGCAGATTTGACAAATTGGATGTTCTGAGATGCCCCACTATTTTACTGAGATGTTATATGGTCTGTCTGTTAGATTGCAGAGCTGATAGACAGAAAAAAAATCCCAAGAGGTTGGACGTTTCTGAGATCTTGGAAGCAGTCTGCCTGGTGCCAAGCAGCATACCGTGTTTAAAGTCACTGAAGGCATGAGTCTTGTTCATTTTAACGTCTATTTGAACAGCAACTGAACCTCTTGACCCTGTTGACATGCTTATATACTGAGTCACAGCTATGCACCTCATTGTCTGGAGTAGTGAGCGGTTTGCGTTAGGGGAGGTGTGCCTAATAAAGTGGCCTAGTAAAGTTTCATGCCTTGTTTTAATCTGATCTGTATCAGACCCCAAATGTTAAGGTTGAAGTGGTGTGTTTGGACCCAAACGCAGGACGCAGGCAAAAGTGGTGAGAACAGTTCTTTACTGGAGACTTGCTCAAAATATGATACATAAACATGGGCAGAGCCCAATAACATACAGGCACACCTACTCACGCCAGAGTACCTCTAGCAGTGTCGATAACGTCCTGACAATGAAACAAAGGAAACACAGGGATAATAAGGAAGGGAGACACTGATGACAACGAGGGGCAGCTGGGCTGACGAGCAGGATGCCAAGTGGCATCAGCTGAGCACATGCAGCCACCAGCACAGGCCCACCCACACAACTACAGGGGAGACAAACACACAGGTTAGGGCAAGGTAAACACAAGAGGAGAAACAAACATCCCACAACACAAAACTATGCCCGACTACACCCCTGGGCCCGTGGCCGCAGGGTACAGTCCTAACACCAAAACCTGGAATTAATTCATAAAGCATATCCTCAGATATCTTCAAGACGTATAGTAACGTTTCTCCCTGTATAAAAGACGTTTCACAACCATCCCCCTCTCATGTTTTCTCGTTCTGTTATGTTTAGTTCTCTATTGTCTT
>CABFOS010114637.1:0-11472 GCA_900660315.1 Diretmoides pauciradiatus
AATTTCCACCATCTCGACATTTCACCTGGTATAATGTAATTACTGTATTTCCACACGAGAGAGAGAGAGAGAGAGAGAGAGAGGAGACAGAGAGAGAGAGAGAGAGAGAGAGAGAGACAGAGACACACAGAGAGAGAGAGAAAGAGAGAGAAAGACAGAGAGAGAGAAAGAGAGAGAGAAAGAGAAACATAGACAGAGTGAGAGAGAGAGAAACAACATAATATGAAGTGAATTCAGCTCCAGTTAAATTCACATTGAGCGCTTAGTTATTCTGTGACCTTGTTCCTTTCTCCTGTCACGACTTCCAGTAAATCATCATCATAACTATCTCGGGAGCGGGGGTTTCACACTCTCAGAGCCACACACACACACACACACACACACACACACACACACACACACACACACACACACACACACACACTAAGGTCCCTCATATTGAGCTAGCTACCTCCCAGAGTGCGGAGTTAGGAACATTTGGGTTGGCCTGCTCTCTGTCTCGGGTCCAATCTGCCCCAGTTTGAAGAGAGGAGAGAGAGAGGAAGAAAATAAGGGAGGAGGAGGAGAGGTCGGGGGTTTGAGTCTGTACCAAAGAAAACCCAGGTCCTCCGAGGCTGACAGGAAACATGGAAATCCATAAAGCAGTCTTGAGGAACGCCGTGCAGAGAGAGCGCTTATGAAGAACCGTTTGTCAGCGAGCGTATCATATTCGTTTCCTCGACAAGTGGACCTGATGACAGTCCTGTGTCACATGACCCTACAGTATATCCATTAGGGTTGGGTATCGAGCTCGGTACTTTTAAGGGTAAATGTAAACTCAATCGGTGCCAAAATTCGGTACCTGAGAAAGAGAGAGAGACTAGGAGAGCGAGATTACGTCACCACTGCAGCTTGTTCAACACAGTCAGGGCGATGGCGAGACGAAAGCGGTTCAAACTTGACGCGGGGGGACTAGAGCGGCTACCGATACTCGTCGCGCCGTCAGCCGTCCGGTTCCGTCAGCACCCCAACATCTCCACCCCCCGCCGTACCTTTCAAAGTAAAAGCTCCGCTCTCCTCGATGTACGTATCAGACGAACGAACGAACGAGCGCAGTGCAGCACAGCGCTCAAACAAGATCGCCGACAGACAATGGCATTGTTCTTCGGACCAACTCTAGTGTGTGAAATGTTCTAAATCAGTGGTTCTCAACTGATTTGGCCTTGGGACCCACATTTCCCCATGGTCATTAAGTCGCGACCCCCTTTTATATAATTCAATCCAAGAAAACATATTCGTCATGACTTTTTTAACATAAAATAAACCAATATTTTCATCCCTGCATTCAGAACACATTCCTCTACAATAACAAACTGATCCTGATTAATAAACTGATGAGTATGAACATCACAACTGCTGCTGCTCCTGGTGAATATGAATAAAATGATCATCATAACTGCATAATTGTGTCTACACACATAATATGATCATCTCTCCGAGTAGATCTACTAAACAGACTGTTTTCACTTAACAGGTATTTGGGGGAAGCGAATTAGTAGATAATTGATATGCTTTACTGCTGATAAGAGTTTCAAAGTTGTTGTTTTTTTGACCACTCACGCGACCCATTCAGAACGAGTCCACGACCCACTGTTGAGAAACACTGTTCTAAATAAATAACAATGTTGAAAATGATAAGTTTGGACTTATTTTTTTTACAACTGAAATGACATTTTTGTTATTACAGAGCGAGTAAAGGTACGGTTAGGTACCGGTACCGAATACCAGGTACCGGTACAAATGTGAACGGTACCCAACCCTAACATCCATCCAAGCTACATTACATTAAACTATGATTCACCCAATTAAAACTGTCCATTTCCAGCCTGCCCAGACCCCAAACCCTCTCCCCCTCTTTCTTTGTAGTTCTCTCACCAACATTAATGTAGTTTCTGCCACAACTGAACGGGGGATTAAGAGGAACCGCTTGGAGCTATTTACAACCTGCACACATCACACACACCACCCATGTATACCGCAGACTGCCTGGCTGTAGCCAATCAGACTCCGGGTTTCAGGAGAGCAACAAGTCCCTCGTCCAATCGCCGCGCTCGCCTTCTCTCCGCAGCGTTGCCTGCGACCAATCCCACTCTTTTCCACATGTGGTGATGGCTGTGGAGCGTTTGGTTTAAGAGCTCATTTCCTAGTCTGCAATAATGGGAACCATTTTCTTGGACAAACACTGTTTCTCCCTTTAATTAAACCCATACACAATGATACGCAGACGTATAGAATGGATTTGTGTGTTCGTTACGCGTACACACACACACACACACACACACACACAGACGCGCACACACACACACACACCAGGAGTTCATACAGTACACATTTTGACCAATGAATTTCCATGACCTTTCCATGATGTTTCAATGACTATTCCAAGACTTTAAACCAAATTTCCATGACCAAACATTTTGTGAAGTCTCTGTGTATACATGAAAAAATGAGGATAAAATGTATTTAAACTAAAAATGAGAATTCCGAAGCATCCACCTTAAATGACACAAATGAATTATATTTTGAATGTTACGTAATGTCTTTTAAATCATATTAATTATTTTGAACTCAGCGCAAATGAACGACATGAACATATTTATGAAACAAATTTCCATGACTTTTCCAAAACCTTTAGGATTTTATTTTTTTCAAGCACTTTTCCAGGCCTGGAAATAACAATCCCATAACTTTTACAGGTTTTTCATGACTGTACAAACCCTGACAATTAGTTCCCAGTCAAAAACAGTCCAGAAATTAACCACATATTGAATTCTGTTGAGATGGCCAACTATGCAAAGTTGTTGCCCAAGAGCTGAGGACCTCTGCTATGGCCGCTAGAAGGATGTTACTCTATCCAAGTAAAGAATTGGCTTGGTTTTTCCAGCATTGACCAGGTTCATTCATCCCTACCGTGATGGCGGGTCCGGCGAAGGCCAGGCTGAGCAGCATCAACAGGGGGATGACCTCATGGTTGGGGTCGATGTAGGGCAGGCTCAGGCTGCGGTCGTGACAGTTGAAGCCAGACTTCACCGGCTTGAACACGTCTGTCCACTCCAGGAAGTACAGACTGACCATGGACGACACCAGGATCGGCAGCTGCCGATTGTCAAAATGGGAAAGACAAGAAGAGAGGGAGAAAGTAAACAGCTGGAGGAGGATGTGGTTTAACAGATTGTCAATGAATAAATAAATATATTAAGAGACAGGGAATGCTGCAAATGTCCCCATAACCCCACGGTTCAATGACTATGCTAATTTGATTGGATAACAGAGGACAGAGGCTTGGAAAATTGTTTCATGACCTGAGGGGGGTCTCGTAAAAAACGCACAGTTAAACGCAGCATTTAAATCATCAACCGTGAAATAAAGTTAATAAAACGTGTGTCGATCCCTCCGCTGAACAAAGGAAAGTGTCACACTTGTTGTGTCTAAGAGGATGAGATTCATCAGGGTATCAACTCAACACGTTCAGAAGCGATTGTTATTGTGCTTTATAGCAACCTACAGAAGACTGATCACTAACATGACTAAGTCAATTAATGAAACATATACTGAGCAATATAGATCTAATGCAAGTACTAATGAAATAAATCATAAAAATGAATAAATAATCAAATTGGTTTGAGATGTTTACCATTAAGACTTTGATATCGACTGAGTTCGACAGCTGCTGCATTGCAGAAATGCCTTTACTATCCCTAAGACACTGTAGTATATTAAAAGTATCTCGCAGAGAAATGAGATGCATACGTAGGAAAAAACAACAACTAAATTGTAATTGATTACTAAAGTGTGCACCAAGGACTGCAATGGGAATGCGTCACTGGGAGCTGAATCCTGTCCCCGGGCGTAATAGGTAACATCATGCATGCTTAATATCCGGATTCAGTCGTATACAGCGACTGCTGCGCTGGCTCGATTAGCTAATGTTAAGTGGAGCAGTGTGATGGAGGAGGGTCCCGCTGGGAGCTGAACAGGGGGGCCCTCTATTCAAGTCAGCACTGCTTAACACACAAGACGACCCACACTCTAACACACACACACACACACACACACACACACACACACACACGTGAACTTATAACCAAACGCTCTCTCACATCCACACAAAGGGCGTCTGTTTGCATACTTCCTTCCTTTCCTCTCTCTTTTCTGCTGATGGTTTCTCATCTAACTTGAAATTGCTTAGTCACATCACTGTTTGACTTTTACAACATATCTTCCCTTCTTTCCTTCCTTTGCTGAAGAAAACATGATTGAACTAGAAAGGTGCTCGGAGAGCGCAGACCTCCACCCAGGATTCATGTCGCCTGTTTATGTGATTCAGATTCAGATCCACTCCAAAATGTAATATCTCTTCCTTGGCCTAGCTGCACCTATCCAGCTGGTATCATGAAAATCGGATGCAGCGTTAAAGGCAAGTTATGTAATTTTTTTCAGATACACTTTTTGTTATCTTTGATGATTTTTTCAGGTCATCCCGATAGTGATCAATAATCTAAGACATCTGACACTAAAATGAAAAAAATCTGATGTCTCTAGCGGGCGTAGGACTCGAAAAACTACGTCCAATCATTACATTCGGCCCGAATATAATGTTTGGACAAACCGGCTGTCTGTCTACGTACCATCACGTGACTGGACGGACTACCTGTCTAACTACCTGTCTGTCTAACTACCTGCCTGTCTAACTACCTGTCTGTCTAACTACCTGTCTGTCTAACTACCTGCCTGTCTAACTACCTGTCTGTCTAACTACCTGTCTGTCTAACTACCTGTCTGTCTAACTGCCTCCCTGCCTGCTTGCGTGAACTCAGCCGTGCACTAAATGCCGAGTCCGCCGTCTTCCCCGGCTGAGTTCAAGCAAGAAGAGATTCCCTGTCTGCTTGAGCGAACTCAGTTGGTGCTTTAAACATGATGGCTCCGTAAACTGTGTGTGTGTGTGTGTGTGTGTGTGTTTGTACATGTTTACAGCTTGTCTACTACAGAGACGGCTTGTCTTGCTGTGGAAGTGGTCGCGGCTTGAGACGAGCCGGGAACAGCGGCTTGTGACGGTCTAGTCTGCGTGGGTCCGCGGTGCTTGTCTGCAGCAGAGACCGGTATGTCTGTGTCTACACATACAGAGACACAGCGATAAAACCCAATGGTGTTTTGACAATATGTGGGGTTTCATCGCCGTGTGTGTCTCTCTACAGACACAGACATGTGGTGAGAAAACGTTTGGTGAAATACAATGCAATTGAATGCAAAATATGTTTACTGGCAGTGTGACAAGACAGCGGCAACTCGGCAAGACGCTGATGAGCACGCGCACGAGCAGTTTGTTCATGGCGTTTATGTTTCGGGGGAGGAGCTTTGGACTGAGGCTGAAGGGAGGAGGGGGCTGTTTTTCAAAATCGCAGACCCTGTCTTTAATGAATCCCAAAACTCCCCATATCGTGATACTATCGTATCGTGAAGTCTCAGGTGATTCCCACCCCTAGCATATAAGGACCTTTGTTGAATGTTTTGTTTTGTTTGTCTCATATTGTTCAGCGCATTGGGTTTGAGAAATGCACTTTATAAATTGGATTTTTCATTATTATTATTATTATTCGGTGTAAAGGGATGTGGCTTTTTTATTGGTAAAACAGGAAACACCAACACATCACAACACATTTCCACCCTCCCTTCTAAGCAGAATCCCTCTGGTCTGTTCTCTTAGCTTGACAACAGCAGCAAAGCATCAGCATCTATTCCACTCAGTGAACATTTTCATCCAATGGGCCTTACAGTACCACGAGTGAATACATCAATCAATCAATCAATCAAATTTTATTTGTATAGCCCTTAATCACCATTACAGTCTCAAAGGGCTTCACAATGCCCAAAGTTTGACACAACACCCCCCAACCTTAGAACCTCAGCAAAGAACAAGGAAAAACTCCCACAAAACAAAGTAGAAGAAACCTTGGGAGGGACGACTAAGCGAGGGATCCCCCCACCAGGACGGCTGCGCGGGCAATAGATGCCGAGTTTGGGCAGCAGTATACAGTATACATTAAGGATTTTAATCAGAGGAATGACGCCGTTTACTGTGAACATTTCTCAAAGGTCTGTGGATGTCCTATTATGGACACCGTACTCCGGACTAGACTCCGGAGTCTGGACAGAGTCTTTACGTGAGTCGCTCTGGTTAGTTTTTATGAGCCTCGTTAGTGTAGTTAAATAGGCACATGAATCGTTTTTTTATTCATCGATTTCATTCACGTTTAATAATTGTTTGTAAGGAATCAAAAGGTCAACGTGACAATAAACATTTGATTGAAAACCACGCATTTAGTCTATTTCTGTCATTGGCAAAATGTTATCGTTTTTGGTCGATTAATTGATCGTTAACGTTGTCGATGATGGATTAAAGAAATGTCTTAAAATTGACATCGCTAGCCGTAACTTTGACAACATTTACTGTTTGTGTTTACATTGTGTTCCGGCGCGTTCGTGGTGTCGTTCATGATGTTGAACGTGAGGCACCAAAAAAAAAACAGAAAGGAATACTCGTCTACTCGCAATGGGAAAGGTGTCAATTGCCTAGTTTAAAACCCCCGCACATACCCGCTAATTTTGGTGTAAAAACAGTATAATAGTATGGGCGGCTGCAGGGGGAAATAAAAGGCCTAGGGTTGGCTAAGGTGGATGCACACAAGAATTTTTGTAATTGATCCCCGAAGGCAAATTCTCTTTGGCTTTTCCCCCATCCACAGAGATGTCAGAGCTCAGGGTCAGATATAGGGATCTTGCTCAAGGACACTTCAGCAGGGTGGACACTTGTTGTCACATGTGGCGTGAGCTTTGGGCTTCCAGTTGAAGGAGCTATGCCCCACACAACATAATTCATACGGCTGTTCTTGATCCCGAAGATCTGGTTCTTATGGAAATCTGTGTGTGCTCATGCTTAGTTTTAATGGATGTGACCCCATTATATCATGAGGGTGTTTGGAATTTTAAACAGCTGAACTGACTGTGTGTCTGTTTTGCAGATGGGGGAAGGTTATGTCGGCAAATGTGGCAGATTTGGGACAATGCAAGTAATATTCAGCTCAGCCACAAAACAGTATACACACACAGCCTACAGACAAGATAGTTTTCCATTCTGCTGTTCCACACACATAAATCAATGGAAACATGGATGGGGCAGTTTTTTCCCAACACTATACTATAATGATTTTAGTCGTTTGGGTTGAGGATGTAGTCGTGTGGTTGCTGCTTACTGGTCAATGTAGTCCTCATGAAGCACAGTGAAATATGACCTTCACATAGGACATTTCCACTTCCATTCCCTGGATTCTTGTACAACATCCTCTAGTTTCAGGTTAAAGGATAACTTGGGTATTTTTCAACCTGGATCCTATTTTCCCATGGTTGTGAGAACAAGAATTTTTGAAATTGGTCCAGTATTAACCGAGTCCAAACCTGCTAGCGGTTAGCGGTTAGCTTAGCGAATCCGTCTAAAACAGAACCCTTTGGGGCAAGTGCATAGTCCTCTAAAAGCGTATTTTTTTGCCACTGGCAGGCTCCAATTGTTGTTATAAGTGTCTGACAGGATCCTGACAGAGAAATAAAACATTTTTCTTTACATTTTGCTTGATCTGGTCTGTTATTGTGTTAGCATCCACTTGTAGCACAAGTAGCCACGACAACAGCGAGTCCCTATCCAACAAAGGTCTAGCTGCAACAAGAGGTCTCGCTCCTCGCGAAGAAAATGGTTTTATTTCTCTGCCGGGATCCTGTCAGACACTTATAACAACAATCGGAGCCTGTCAATGGCAAAAAAATACGCTTTTAGAAGACTGTACACTTGCCCCGAAGTGTTCCGTTTTAGACGGATTCGCTAAGCTAAGCGCTAACCACTAGCAGCTGCGGACTACGGTCAATACTGGACCAATTTCAAAAAATGTTGTTCCCACAAGTCAGTTAGACACACAATGGCCATGGGAAAATAGGGTCCAGGTTGAAAAAATACCGAAGTTATCCTTTAAGGCCATACATAGTGGTCAGTGTACTCACCCTGCAGTACTCGTTGATGGGCCTCAGGCGTTTCATGGCCACATCTCTAATGTGGCTCCTCCTGAACAGGATCTTCCCTGGAACAAAACAGGAACAAACAGAGTGTTAGAGAGATTGGAGTCAAACTCATAACCACTTGCACTTGTGGATACAGATTCTTTTAATCAGTGTTTTCACAATGTGCATAGAATGTGTTTATGGTGCTGTGTAACACTTGAAGAAAAGCATCACCTAAATATCTGTTATGGTCTAAAACAAAGTCTATACGCCATAATACGCCATATATAATTTGTTATAATTATCCATTATCATTATTATTTTGTTTTAGTTCATTCCTATATTATGCAGCATTACTTCATTCTATTACATTTTCATTTGGTTGATATTCTTGTTCAGAGCATTTTACTAAGGCCGCATTCACACTAAATCAGGCCTTGCGGTGAAAACGCACACTTCCCCCTTTTGAATGGGAAAAGTGTGGGAACTCAAACCAACGTCGCGCTGCGGTGGCCAATCGCGTCAGCCGGCGATCAGACCGGTAGACGCCCACGAGAAGAAGAAGAACCATGTTTACCATAGAAACCATAGCATTGTAACTGCTGTTTACAGAGCAACTGTGACAATAGAAGAGAGACTGATCGCCACCATCGCTTCCTTTCATTCGTGTCCATTGTTTGTGGTCCGTGGACAGGAAATGGAGGCGTGACACAAACGGGCCACGTAGCGACACTCAACCCTGCGTTAATCGCCGCAGCGCCTGATTTGGTGTGAATGCGGCCTAACTTATAAATAGTATAAATCCAGTGAAGGGCAATCAGGACATTCTGGCTTTGGAAAACATAGCAAGTCCATTAGCATGCAGCAGAAACAGAGTAGTGACATCAATAACACTTTGACAGCACAATGAGGTGGATTAGGAGCTAGGTGAATAGCTGGCCTATCTAACTCATGAATAAATGATCTAAGGGAAGCGTTTTATGCCTGTGTGACACCTTAAAAGCTACTAAACTCGCCTATTCTTATCACCAGTCGCAAATAACTACAGGCATGGAGGAACTGGGTTCACTGTAACAACAACAAGAAAGGGCCAACATCTATTTTCTCCTCCATTTTAACGGGTGAGTGTTCTCCAGTAAACTCGCCCAGGCAGCTCGAATGCTGTGAGCGCATGTGAACTGGGCATTAAGTCAAAGGCTGTAAAAAGATCTCGAGTACAAAAAGGGACATGGTTTCAGAAGTTACTGTATCGCCTCCATCTAGCGCTTCTGGTATTTGTTTAAACAGCGTTCAAGGCAGACTTGGTGAAACATGAATCTATCGCACAGGAGATCAACCCCCTCCAGGTCAAACTGATTACACATGGTCCTGAAATGGCGTCTCCAATTCCTTAAGCCACAGAGCTCAAAACTGCAGATGTGTGAGTGTGTGTGTGTGTGTGTGTGTGTGTGTGTGTGTGTGTGTGTGTGACAGACAGACAGGCAGGTTGACAGACCGACAGAGATGGATGATAGATACATACTTGTGTTTATGTTGTAATTTCAACGTCTATGAATGTTTATCGCGTTTCTTTTTTCGTGTGGGAAAAAATCGATACAGAATAGTTTCGCCATATTTTGTGTGGCAATATCGACGCCAAGTTATCGTTATTTTATTATATAAATTGCAAATACAAATTATGGTAAACTTTCTGTGAAGACTCAATGTACATGTACAGTGTTGGTCAGTAGGTCTTCTTTTATTTTGCTACAATGAAACATGATTGAAGTGAGATGAACAGACTGAAAACTTTTATCTTACTAGATAAAACAGATCAAAAAGGTTTTCCTTTGGGGACGTAATTGACAGTTGAAAAAGGTAACAAATAGCAATATATCGCAATACTCAGCATATCGCAATATATTTAAAATCGCAATAATATCGTATCGTGACTTAAGTATCATGATAATATCATATTGTGGGGGCCTCTGGTGATTCCCACCCCCAGTCCCAGCAGGACCAGCAGTCCCTGAGACGACAGCGAAGCAGGAATCCCAATAAAGAATAGCGAATGCACATCCGTGTCGATGGGAGAGGTGTGTAATGACTTCCTGAACAGAAGTCTGATCTCACACACTTTACACCCAACCGTCAACCCTCCGCCTCCGTACCGCGTTCGACCCTGACCGTCTCCTCCCCTGACCGCAGCCTACACGCTGAGTCAGGAAGGTAAAATGGAGGGAGAGGCAGAAACCACAGGAAATCACATCCTACCTAGCTTTCCTCACTTGAGGCACCCCTGCGTTTTTTTCTCTCTTTCTTTTCTATGACGTTAAAAAACCAATGAAAACCTGTGTAAATATAGTGGCAAAATGAAATGTCTTCAAAGATCTTTCAAATACCAGTTCAAAACGCTCTCCAAAGCTGTTTTGATATGAATTTATACTGTGTTAAAATAACATAGCAACGTTTGGACTGAACTTGGCTTCCTCCTGCACGTTGCTGTCATCCATAGAATTAAACCTGGTTGATATAGAGTTCAATATAATGTAAGGCACTGGTTCTCAACGTGGGGTCCGGGGCCCACTAGAGGTCCTTGAGGGTATTCAAAGGGGTCCCCAGCAAACGGATGAATTGTTACCGAAGAATAATGAATTGTTAACACGTCAGCATTATTTCATTTACAAGAAGTTAACACAATCAGAGAGAAAGTATGTGACTGTTTTGATCATAGTATCATAGTTTTCATCATAGTTTCATAGTTTTGAGCATAGTTTCATAGTTTAGTTTCATAGTTTTGATCATAGTTTCATAGTTTCAGTCATTGAGTTCTGGACAAAATCATATCTAACAATAAAAATATTCTCAGATTTGGGACAGACAAAATCTCATCAAATAGGGGTCCGTGGCCTAAATGTGGACTAAATTTGCAGACCTTGATATAAAAAAACCGATCAACCGGTCCATCGTGGTGAAGAGAAAGCTGAGCCAGAAGGCGAAGCTCTCGATTTACCGGTCGATCTACGTTCCAACCCTCACCTATGGTCATGAGCTTTGGGTAGTGACCGAAAGAACGAGATCGCGAATACAAGCGGCCGAAATGAGTTTCCTCCGCAGGGTGGCCGGGCTCAGCCTTAGAGATAGGGTGAGGAGCTCGGACATCCGGGAGGGACTCAGAGTAGAACCGCTGCTCCTCCACGTCGAGAGGAGCCAGCTGAGGTGGTTTGGGCACCTGGTTAGGATGCCTCCCGGACGCCTCCCTGGGGAGGTGTTTCGGGCATGTCCAACCGGGAGGAGACCTCGGGGTCGACCCAGGACACGCTGGAGGGACTACATCTCTCGGCTGGCCTGGGAACGCCTCGGGATTCCCCCGGAAGAGCTGGTGGAAGTGGCGGGGGAGAGGGCTTCCTG
>CABFOS010114667.1:3167-25381 GCA_900660315.1 Diretmoides pauciradiatus
TGTGTGTGTGTGTGTGTGTGTGTGTGTGTGTGTGTGTGTGTGTGTGTGTGTGTGTGTGTGTGTGCGTGTGTGTAACCCTCCCTACCCTTGGAACACCTTCTCCAGAACTGAATAAAAATGTGTTCTTAGACAACTTGCCCAGTTAAATTAAATTAAAAGGTTAAACGGTGGGAAAAAGCCCAAAAAAACATGTATTGTGCATATGTGCAATCATGTCATTTACCCCATACTGTGTAATAATTTATTCATCACTTCTAATCACTGCAGTTAACTCACAGCAACAGAATTAGTATGTGCATTTCATGTGGCCAGACTACAGACCCCTGACCGACACAGCTATTTGCCTCAACATACTATACTGTATCTTTAGCCTCCATCTAGAGCACAAGAGTTGATTTAACAACAAGGAGAGAAGAGTCAGGCAGCTGCTTACTGAAGCGGTAGAGCTGGTCAGAGTGCCCTGCATGGGAGACAACAGACATGTTATTGACAGACAGACAAGGCCCCTGGCCTCCGGGGTGTGTGTGTGTGTGTGTTTGTGTGTGTGTAGGGTCGAGGGGGGTTCTAGACCAAACAACCACTGGACACGCAGAGGTGATCCTCACATCGATATCAATCAATTATTCACATATTTGTGCCGACTTGAGAAAAGCAGCTTGACTGCATTTCGTAAGTGCAAGACTGACATGCATTTTGTAAGAGGGGAATAGAGGGAGTCCAGCTATTACCCTGCGCTTGATCCTACAGTACAGGACTGTCACAGCATGGCATGGAACTGAGATTAAGTGGGTTAATGAGTCTTATTGTCTGCATTAGAACCATTAACTTTTATGGAAGCTTACCTCATGTGTACCAGTCCTATATTTGAAGTAACATACAGAGAAGCCTGTTTAATTCATTTTCATTCTTTTGACACAAAACCAAGGTCTGAACACAAAGTTGCAATAGCTTCCTAATAACAGGAAGAAGTGGCAATAGTAGATATACAAGCACACTGATACCAGTGGCTTTGTCTGTACTCTAGGGAGACCTAGTTTATTATTCCTTGTTTAGTCAGCCTCTCTGGACTTGTTTTCTTGGAGTGCTTCATATAAAGTATAAAGTGAAGCTCTAGTACACAGTGTTTAATAGGAGGTACTTTGTTTTGCTTTAGTACACACCATCACCCTCTCTCTCTCTCTTACTATCTGTTTCCCTCTCATGTTACATAGAAAAATTAAAGCTGTGCCCTGGGGTCAGTAGCAACAGTCCTCTTTCTACCCATCACCACCGCCCTGTGTTCTTCACAGCCATGACCATGAGAGGGAATGACTCATTTTTTGATCCACTCCAATATCATTAAGTTATTAGTTGATTTCAGTGGATTTAATCAGCATAGTAATTCCTCTCCATGGGAAGATAAGTCTCTCTCAAGAGCAGTTACGCCGTCCACTATGCCTGCTGATTAGGCACAAGCCCCCAAAATAATTCATCAGAAAACTGCAAAAAATAATTTATCAAAAGTGCTTCTCGCAAAACCCGCTCAGGACCTTTGCTTCTTAATAATTAATAATAATCCGCAATTAGGCATCTTACTATGCGCTCAGTGTGAGGCTCCATGTAATATTCATAACCATACATAATTATGCAATATATTCACTGAAATAAGTGTGAATAATATTCACGGTGGGGCTGTCAAGAGGCAAGACATTTTTATTTGGTTTATAACACAGTTTCATCTTATACATGAGCGGCTGGCTTCTGGAGACAGAGAGAACCAGGACGTCTGGTCCTCAGCAGTCTGACACTGTATTCTATGGCTCTGGCAGAGAGAGCGCGAGACAGAGAGAGAGAGAGAGAGAGAGAGAGAGAGAGAGAGAGAGAGAGAGAGAGACAGAGAGACAGAGAGACAGAGAGACAGAGAGAGAGAGAGAGAGAGAGAGAGAGAGAGCTGAGCAGTGATGCACTCACCACAGGGGCCACTAATATCAAAGTGCATCTGCCGGACACAACAAAGGCCTTAGTGGTATCATACATTGACCACAGAATCAGTCAACACAAGATGCAGAAAAAAAGAAGAGGCATTAAATTAAAATGGAGTTGGTGCCCTGGCTTGGGATGTATTATATTATAAATTATACATAGTGCTCATCCCTGCATGGTAAAGAACTATAGAAAAAAATAATAAAAGCCCTTGATGGCGCCTGAAGCGAATAAGCAACAGCAACGGTCCACAGTGGACACACTGTGGACAAGGTTGGCTTTCATCTTGAGATGCAGTTCAAAGCTACAGACTGTGAACAGAACAAACTGGCAATCAAAGCTAATGTGTAACTGGGCAGTGGTGCACTTCACAGAGCCTGTCGTCTCGAGTGCAGCAGAGATCACACGCAGACGCCTCCCTCACATCACAATGGCTGATTTTCAACACACAGTATTTGGAACTTATTATTTTTCACCATGTAAATGGGAAAAAAAAGAAATCCATCGCTGTTAGGAGCTGCAGCCCTTTGAAGGCCTTTCATGACATGTATATGATGAATGAGAATAGAAGCATACATTTCCCCCTAACTTTACTGTAGTTAACAACGACCCCATCCCCAAGGATACCATTTGCTCTTCTGAATCAAACAGAAGGGGGTGGATGAAACAGGAAAATATATATTCTGTATTACAAGATGTATTGTAGTGGTCTAACATCCATGGAACATGTGATTACCAAAGTGTCATAAATATCATGGCGCTCTTTGCGGAGGGATTTCACAGCCATTTAATATCCAGAACAACATTTGTTAGGCTCTCAAGTTGTTGCAAGAGCATGGCACACGCTGCATCCCCATATGGTGGATGAACAGTACAGTACTATACTCTACTACACTGTGCATTGTGTTTAAATTAGAGATTAGAATTGTAATCCATGAGAAATGTAATCATATAATAGTACATACCTTTTAAATGAGTGGCATGTAGATCAAGGCAAGGCACTGGATTTTTTTCTGCTTCTAGAAAAAGGGATAAAAAGCAGTTTGTTTACCTTATGAACATACAAGAAAAGACTCAAGCCTGTCATCTCAAAGACTTCCTCTTGCTTAGTGATAAACAAAAACATTTTTTTCTCTTTCATAGGCCATGCTGCACAACAATGACCTTTTAGAATATGACACCATTTCCCCGTCAGTATAATACAGATGTGATTAACATAAATAAGAGTTAGAGTCAAATAGGCGTAAAGGTCGTCACTCAGGACTAGTCTCGGGTCCACGCGGTGATTTACAACACCTTAATTTGACTGTGTGGAATAATTTATCTGTGACATAGCAAGCCATGCAACTCTCTGCATGTAGTATGCGCATACAGGCGACAATATGCCATGACTGCACACATCTCATATCTACCCAATCAGTCAAGATGCTTTACAACTTCTGTCAGAGGCTCTAACAGTCCTCATAAATTATGAGGCCATTGTTCATGTTGCCAATAACTTTTGAAGGAGAATCTCAGCCAAACTGAACCCAATAGTGTCTCTTTTATACAGGGGGATTCAGTTAAGAACATCCCTGGTAAAGGAGCCATACCTAATCAGAACTTGCCACAAATATAGGGAGGAGGGAGTGCGAGTACTTTGAAGGTGGATTTACATTTTAGAAAAAGACTTCCTATGTCCCCTCAAGCAGAAAATTCCTTTCAAGGATACAGACTGGCATGGCATAGATACTTACATTTTGACTCAAAGCAGGTGGCAGGTTTGGTTCTGTTAGTTTGAGAACACTTGCATTTCCTACATTTTCACAACCCACTTCCCTCCACTTCAGCCCTGAATCTCCAGTTATGCTTTGCATGTGTGGCATCTGCAGATCCACTGTGGGTCTGACAAATAGGGAATATGAGGCATGATGCAGAACCATTCATACCCGGCCACAATAATATAATGTAATATGGACAGAAAAATGAGTATGTGGGTCTGGAGTGTGCAAGTAATAAGACACTGTGATTGATTTCAAACGCCCCCTACAGTGGCCATTGCTATTCTGTAGGGAAAGCAGACAGAGCTGCCGTGTACGAGGCTATATTTCTGTCCAACGAATTTCTCAAAACCTCCAGTACTGTCAATATAAGGATAATTGAGAGAATACATGTATATGCGTGTGTGTGTGTGTGAGTGTGCACACGTGTAGAATGTGAGAAATGAGGTTGATGTTAACTGCTGCCTGTGACATTACTCTGTGTGTGTGCTTTTATGATAGCATGGATTATATGTGAGTGAGGTAGGGAGCCTGCTGTGAGCACAGGATGCAGTGATTTTCCTGGTGTCACACATAGCGCACCTCAGATTGGAGGGCAGACAGTGATGACCACCTGCAGGGATTCACATCCCTCTCCATTTAGTCACCTTTGGAATTCTCACTGGGGACAATAAAGAATGCGTGGAAAGCACTGAATGGGCCTTGCTCCCAAAGCCCATGTTTTGTAGACAATTAGTGTGAAATTGCTGGAACCAACGGTAAGGCACATTCCCTCGACAAAGGACAAAAACAGGTTTACATCATGGCTACCATTTGTATTTGAACACTATGTTTTTCTTTTTTTCCTATAATGAAATGTGCACAACAGTATTCAGTACTATTTACATTTTCTATCAGGCGTGTTCTTCTCTATATCATTCAAATGAAACACAGAGAAAAAAAACTACTTTAGAGTCACGCGCTAGCTACTCCCTTCTATTCCTTGTCAGAGTGGATCTAAATTACACACGACACGGGAAGTAAAAAGAGTGGTGAATAATCCCAGGCGCTCAGCGTGGCATACCTTGATGTACAGGTAGCTTTAATACTAGAATAAGTCATCTGAGATTGGGGAGGAAAAGAACCCACTCAACCAGATGGTCTCCATAAAGCACGGCGGAAAGCTCTCCCAGATGTTGAGTGGTGGTCGTGGATCCGGTGACATGCGATGTGAGGGAGGAACTGGTAATGCAGAGTGTATTAGTGGTCTCTTTATGGGTGCATTAGGTTTAGCGGTGCTGTGGAGGGGAACGCGGAGGCCACTGTTGCTGCTGCCAGTGAGCTACTACCAGGCTTTATGCTTTGATGAACCTACCCTTGAAAAACCGGGACATCCGTGACGGTATTCTGCAGGGCTTAGAAGACACCTCCTCCTTCTGGAAAACATAAATCAGATTCTCATATCATCATCTAGTCATATTCAATGCATATGCAGACCTAATCAGTAAATCTGTCTGCTTTCTCCCCTCCCCGTGATATATCAGATTCCTAATACTATAGTACATATGCAGTAAATCTCTGACAAAGGCAATGTTTCTTAAAATTTGAAGACAGGGTTGGATGAAGCAGAGAACTTCACTTGAAAACAGATACAGAGTAGAGTATCGGTACAGTTGCTTCTGTACTGACAGCTTCAGTGCATTCCAAAGTGTCTTCTTTCTCTGTACCACTAAACAGTGGCTCAGACAGGAAGCTAGAATATATTTCCCCAGTTCATTGTCCCCGCTGAGGCCTAGCAGAACATCTCAGTCTGATTAATGGCTGTACACTGTCTAATGAACAGTAATTGAATGGTATAATGCAGTAGGTCCTTAAAAGCCCAGAGGAATCGTCTTCCTCGGCCTGGCTTGCTGGAAAAGCAAGGCGGTGACATTGTCTAGAGTTGATTATAGTTGACCTTGCATGGGGAGAATAAGGCCTTTGAAATGGCTAACCTAAGCTTGAGGGAATACGAGCCTGGAAAACAGCCGAAAGACAAATGAAATGGAATTGCATTGGAAAAGAATAGGAATGGATCAATGCTGTGGTCAATAACCATTCGATTTTTTATCACAAAATTCTTAAGAAGAGGAAGACAATTGATCACACATCCCTAGTTGTATTGGCACTTCTAACAATATTAATTAAGAAAAAATGCTTAGCTGACTGGTTGATGAATCAGCCAATATTGTTAAATCAAAACAAATGATAGTTGTAAACACAATATCACACCGGCTAGCACAAGTCTACCCTTGTCCACATTTCCTCAAAATATACGACGTCTACTACATAGACACAGCCCTCCTTGTGAAATCAATCAGCACTTTAACAGAGTGCACTCCAAAGGAACACCCAATCTTCACAAAACCCAACAAAAGTCAGTCAACTGATTATGAGAAAACCTTTGATAAATATGCATCAGGCTCTAGCCCTCTATCCTTTGCTCTCTTCCAGTGAGATAGCCTGCCTTCACTCCCAGCGGACATCTCCACTTGGCAGACATGCTGAATCTCGTTATTCTTTATTTGGTCTATACCACACAGGTCAATATCATGCACACTACCTCACCAGTGTACTATCTGTAACTGTATTCCCTATTTAAATTCAATGCAATAAATCATTTAAAGGTTTGGCTGAAAATGTAATCATGTAATTGAATTCAGTCATCAATATCTATATATATACATATACGTATACACAGAGTAAAGGGGCATTTCACAAGCATGCATGAGTGCCAAAGTGGAAGGCAATCTATCCAGACACAGTTGAAAGTATGAGTCATAGCAGTGCACATATCTCTCATTATCATTCAAAGCCCTCTAAATGATGAGGTTGCCAACAATGAGACAGCAAAAGTGTGTTTGGCCTCAAAAGAGGAAAGGGAGAACGAGAGTAAGTGATGGTTAAGTTAACCATAAGGAAATTAGCATAAAGTTTCCCCGATAAAACACTGTTGCACATAAAATTGAGCTTCCGCAAAGCTCATTCACTGGATAAATTCTACTGAGATAGCAGATGTTCTGTACACACAATGGATTTGCTTGACCAACTAACGTTTTTCCATAGCTAACACTTGAACCATTCACCATTCATGTCCTTAGATTTAATGCTGACACAAAATAACATAGTATTTAACTTGTGTTCCATCTGCTCAGTCCTGCTTAGGATAGTTCCTGGCATTATGTCTTACTTCTTTCAATTTCAGACTGGACAGCTTACTGAGAAAATCATAGCTTCTCCTTATGTATGTCACTCTTAGCTGACAAATCAAAGATTGTTTAGCAAGTTGATGATTATTCCACAAAGTAGCTGAGTCTGTGCCGGGGATTATCATTATTGTCCATTAGCTAATGGTAATTCCCGCCAATCTATAGCCATTCTGAATCAGCAATATTCATGTATGACTAAAAGCGATAAGTAATGAATTAAGCTATTGATGAGGTCCTTAACCAGGGTCATAACTGGCCCCCTGAAGTCAATAATTATCCCGATAAGAATATCTTTATTGGAAAAGTGCATACGGCAGCAAAATCATCACCACACCAAAACATTCCTCTATGGTGTAATTGCCATTGCTTGAAATTATAGTTTTCATTAAAACAAAATGTTCAAGGTTATTGATTGCTTAAATAAGACTCAATATCTTCTCATTTCAAAGCCGAATGAAATTGCTCGGAATAGTAATATCACCCAACTATTGTGTACGTTCATCACAGTTATAGGGCTTCTTATTGCTATCCCTCAAGGATTATTAGAACAAAATAAGTGTATTTAAATGAGTGTAATTTCTAGGAACCACACATCCATGCAGAAACATCTGTATACACAGATCTGCACTAATTCATCACTGTGAATGCATGTAATAACCAGAGTAAAGGACAGACATCAAACACAAGTACATGTGGTTATGGAGCTCTACTCTAATAACAAAGACAATCTACTACACATTTTCCAAGCTTAATGCAAAGCTTAGTGCATCCATATCTGTAGCTACAGCCAAGCTCTGCTCTATAAGCTCATTTTACATGAGGTTGTACCTCTGGCTCAGCAGACATGGACCGTACATCTCGGGGATCGTGCTGCCTGATGTGTTCTCCTGACTCTCCTTGCCCTGAAGAAAGTTTGGACTAGCAAACACCCAGTGAGAAACACAGAGACAGAAAAAACAGACATAACACATGTCAGCTAAACGTGTGGTTTTTGGAACCAAGCTTTCCCAATAATGCAAATGAATAGGGAATCTATTGTTTTTCCTGTATGTTGTAATTGTTGTTTTGTTGTTTTCTATGGACTATGAGTCTGCAATAAAGCCAATCATTCATTCATTCAATCTGCATGAAATGAAAATGAACTGAACATTAAATACTAATGATCATGCACCCACATCCCTCCTGGATCCTGCGGACAAAGTTTGCTGCAGCCACAAGCCATCTGAACTGCAGAGGGAGGCCTTGTATTGGTCGGCAGAACAAGAAACCTCATGCTCATACTCTTCTTCAACAACCTTGGCCTCAACCTGAAGGGAGGGAAAAGAAGATCTCACTTGGCTTTACACTCTTCACTCATGTTTGAAGTTGAAAGACACAGAGTGGTGAGGCTAAATGGAAGTGTGTACACTTGTCACTCAGATTTCCATTACATTTATGGATATTACATCAATTTCTTATTTGCATTTTTGTTGACACACAACACACTGTCACAATGTTGTCAATGTTTACATATTTGTCTGTCTTCAGTGTTAACAGAATGTAAAATGATAGAAATTGACAAGTAGCAGGTAGGCTGGATGGCCCATGTATATTATCTCTGGTGATGGTGGCAGTGATTGTGTTTTTAGACTGAGATAAACTCTGCTATCTGTGTCTGGGAACCTGGCCCAAGCTATTTCAAGATCATATGCTAAACACCTCATCGGGGTCTAGTATGAGGCTGTGTTTTACCTGATCAATTGGCAGATCCGCCTTCAACTGGCGGTCTTCCTGCACCTCTGCTGCTCCCGCCATCTCCTTCCTTTTGTTTTTTGCATTGAACACACTGCCGTCTGAGAAAAGTAATTAATCACAATTACCTCATCTGCTGGCAGTCGCCCTCTCGTTCTTCTGCTCTCTCTCTTTCTCCCTCTCTCTCTTCATCCCTCCATCCCTCACTGCCCTCCTATCCGCTCCCTCTTCCTCTTCCGTTCAACTTCAGAAGAGATCAATGATGCTGTCAAGCCATTTATTTATTTAGAGTGGTCACACAGACCTAAGGGTTACGGCAAGCCACAGCTCCCCTGCCACAAGTATGCCCAGCCTGCATGAACTTACATAGCAGGGTTAGGTCCTGACAGTGACAGGTTGCTCTTGATGCATGTGGGGAATAGCCTACACAGCGACGTCACACTGTCTTCCTAGTAAACAAAATCCTATTTGTTTGTGGTTGCTGGATCTGAGACAAGGGGGACTGTGATTAATGAAACACACAATTGGACTTGAGTCTGCTTCAATATGAAGTAATTTGATTTTAATAATAAATAACCAAGCACAGTCGATTAATCTGTGATTAGACAAAGGAACAATTCTAGAAAAAAACATTTGGTTCACAAATTTGGTTCAAAAAGTGAATTATGGAGCCACATAACATGTAGACTATAATCTGTTATGTTTTGCAGATAAAGATGTCTCTTGGATCTGTTTCTAGGCCAGCTCAAGTTCAAAAACAAGGCAATAAGATGAAAGTGATCCGTTGCCAAAAGCTGTGCTCCTGCATTGGATGATGCTTGCCAACAGTACTCAGAGCCACTGCCTGTGAGATAGGCTCTGAGCAGCCCCATGATGTAGTTAAAGAGGAAGCCTATGGATTTTATCTCTTTAACTCTTGGGCCATTAGTAATGAATTTATGGGGAGGGCCCGCCATGGGGTATGATCAAGTGTCCAAAAAGTGGTCAGGGACCTAAGGAAGAGCACTCTCGCCTAGCAGTAGCTGCAGACAGCCAGCTACTGCACCATCCTAATGTTAACCCAACATGAGAAGGAAATTCAACTCCATCACAGGAACTCCTAGCTCAGTTGTACTGTATGAAATGATGGCAGGTATCAAACTGTGGCAATTATCCATGCTATGATGTCATGCTATTTCTGGCCCAGGATGTGCCTTTCATGTTAGGTCATTGTGTTATTTTGCACAGAAAGTAAAACAGACACCCGTGAAAAAACTATCTGAAAAAACTAACTGTATTGAATAGCTGGAAGGCAGAGGCAAATCCACAATTGCTGTGTATTGATGTTATGTATCATTTTTAAACTGTGTAATTGCTGCAGTGCTTAAACCTGTCAATCTAATACAGTATTTTGTCAGTTTTATGATCTTTCCTCTGTGTTATTGTGATGAATAACTTATTACCATTTTGATTCCCCCATCAGGAGAAAATTGGAGCATTTTGTTTTCCCCCACATAGTTAACAAGGCTTTCTGGATACATATTTAACAAAAAGGCCTGATTGAATTCATCTATGATTTAAGACCCCTCGACGGTGTTTGAAGTCTTGTTCTTTTTAATATTCACAGAAAAGAGTTGCATTCTCTCAAAGAGCAGGGAGTTGTGTTCTCCTGATGTCTGTTAACTTTGGAGAACAAGATACAAATCCAAAGAAAGCTCTTCCATGTGCCCAAAGACAATTTCCCATGCATTACACCCAAGAATGTACGCAGGCGCACGCGCTCACATGTGCGCGCACAAGCACAAATGTCCCTCCACACATGTCAACGTAACACACACATACACTCACAGAGTCAGCAGTGTCTTCAAAAACAACAGGTCCAATTCATATAAGGGAAAGTGAGAAAAAGAGGGGGTGGTGGGAAAAAAACACACATTAAACACTGTTAGGGAGAGAGAAATGTGTCTATAGAATTGCTCTGCTTACCCCCTGTTGAGAGGAGAAGTGGGATTCTGGACACCTGCCTCTGTTGTTCGGCTCTCTCTACCTTGGCTGTGTGTTTCTTCATCTTGCCCCTGGCTGTGTGCTCAAGGTCCTCTCTAAAGCCGGTGTGAGCAAACTACGTGAAGAGACAAAAGAGAAAACAATATTAAGACATATTTCCTCAGATTTCTGCGATTCATCATCATCCTCTGGTGTTGTTTTGTAAAGAGAAAAAAACAGACAAAACACGGTGGGGTGTTACATACTGTACACAAGCTGTTGGACAAAACTTGTTCCTCCGCTCTTTTCAACCCTTTTTTACATTTTCCATTGACCTCAATTTTTCATGAGCTGATACGCTTTGTGGCTCCCCCGTGACTCCCAGTGTATTGAATTCATCTGGTTCCAATACATCCCGTGCACAACCTATCAATCACTGGGGAGCGTGGCAAACTAATCATTTATTGATGAAATGGGGCAGCCATGAATTTCTAACTGCATTTGTCTTATTTATCAAGCCAGATCAAACAATGAAAATCCAAACAAGCTTAAAGGGAAAAGGAGGGAGTTGCAGGGAATAACTTATTCTTCAGCAGTAGACAGCAGACGGTTATTGATGGAGAGGGGGGGGGGAGGCTTGGGACTCAGTTGCATGGCGGGAGAGTGAAGGAACGAGAGAGCGAGAGCGAGAGAAAGAGAGAGAAAGAGAGGGAGAGCGGTGGGGAGATGAGTTCAGAGTGATGTTCAGACAGCAGGGTACACATCTGAATTAATGCTTCCACAAAAGGCAATTTTCTCCTCACAGGCTGCTCATCCCCTCTGTAGGTAGCAAGGTGAGGTATGTCTCCCTCAGAGAGAGAGAGATAGTAGCAGAGAGAAAGAGAGAGAGAAACAGTGTGGACTCAATGTTTCGTTTCAGCTACAGAGCTCTTTACTGCAGCTGCCTGACTGGATCCCTGGGCTGGCTCGGGGGATAGTGTAGTGATCTCAGGCTTCCACCAGAATACACTTCTGGCAATGGTGTTTGCAAGCTCACTAACATGGAGTCTAGGGAATAGCAGTGTTGTTTCTTCACTTGTTTGCTTTCTTTAATGTAGAGGCAAAGTCTGTTGATATTCTTTTGAATTTATACAGCCGTTGGTGGGCCGAGAGAGAAAAATAAAACAACAAAAGAAGAGTGAAGTTTGCCTGGTACTGTATATTCAGCGAGGAAGAGTTGAAACAGAGTTCACACACTACTGCAGTAGTGTCCAAAACCACAAGATCAAAGACAAAAGTACAGTGGCCCTGTAGAAATGGCGTGCTGTTAATTCAATTTCTTAGCCTCAATTCATCTGTAAGTGATGGAAAACATCTTTGCCATGAAGTTAAAAATCTGATTCAAAATCCATTGAGGAAATCAAAAAGTGCATTTTCATATTTATAGCCTTGTGGCAAGATGTAAATAGTTGTTATTTAAATCAACAAAGTTAAATCAAGACTGCCTCACTCGGGGAGAGTGGTGAAGAGGGTGGGAGGAGGAGAGAAGGAGAGGACAGGGAGTGCTGCATCGCTGGGAGGGTACAGTAAAAGTAGCCACTGGAAACATGGCAGTGGAAAAGCTGAGGTCATCTAGGCTCTCGTCCTGCATTACATATCTACAGTACCATGTCCTGTGGGGGTAGACGACTGTGTCTATCAGGGAGAGAGAGAGAGAGAGAGAGAGAGAGAGAGGGAGTGCTAGTGTGAGTAAGCTCAGGGGGCCCGGGCAGCAAGTAATCTCTGGCCCTCTCAAGTGGCAGAACAGGAGTCAACAAGAGGACACTGTGATACAACAGCCAGGGGGGAAATGCGGGGGACCCGTCCAACCAGACTCCAACCACACTGGCTGTGGTATCAGAAGGAGCCACTCCCTGGGCCTGGTCCTCAGTGAGCAGACACGCTGGCAGCAGCAAGGGGGTATAGTTTTCCACGGGGTATTGCCACTTCCCCAATGAGATCATCCAGGAACAGCAGAGGATTGGTGAGCAGCGGCAAGTTATCACTGATGTCAGGAAGTGCAGCTAACACCTATTATTAACGGTTTAGTCAGCTTCTCTGGGCTGTCTTAACGGAAATGCTTCATGTGAAGTACAAAGTGTAGCACAACTACTGTTCAATATGAATAATATGAAGTACTTTGCTTTGCTTTGATACACACCATTATTCTCCCTCTCTTTCTCTCTGTCCCTCTGCCTCCCTCTCCCCACTATTAATCTTCTCTTTATGCCATGTCTACCTTAAAAGTTTCTACCTCATCACTGTGAATACCTAACTCAGCATCTACGCTTGCTTCCAGTGGGAACACAGTGTGCTGGGAGAGCTTCAATATCACACTCTGCAGAGCCGTCAGTTCAGACTTCAGGCATTGCTCCAGACCAGATGTCCCATTCAGCGGCGTAGAAACGCTCTGCCGCCGGTGCAGACAGGACAGACACTGTTCCCGTACAGCGAGGTTGAGGAGCAAGGTTACATTTTACACAGCCTCAGCGGGCATGTTACTGGATCTTTTTACAGGCATTTCGAACCAGACCGCCGTTGTTTTGTGAGGTCAAACTGAAATTAATGGCAGACATGACCCTATAAATGTATGTGTAATCAGTAAGCTAAACAGCTGACGGATCAAGCCAGAGTGAGCAATTTTCCTCACATGTATCTTTTCCCCCTGAAAGGTCCTTATTAACTGGTCAAATCATGTTTACAAATTCATGAGGGATCAGGCGAAGAGGGAAGGGGAGTAAAGTGCGGCAGCATCATGTCCAGTGAATTACTAATTTGAATGAGCTGGCTGATGCAAAATGGAGATATAGGTCTGTCTCTGTCTCCCTCTCATGGTACTGTGTGAAATGGCAATGGCTGTGATTCACTGAAAAGCCTTTTTCTATGTTAATGTGTAGAGATTAAAAGTAGCTCAATTAAGCTAAATGTGACAAACATCCTATTTTCATTCCTTGTTTTGGGCCTGGATAAGTCATGACTATTTGAATATTTTAACTGATTCTTAGGTGGGTTTTTTTGTCTTATTTCTGCATATAATGGTAAGCTAGAGAAACACCTATGGGTTAGGTAAGGGGCATTTTTCTCCATCTGAAAAAATTGGCATCTGGCACATTGTTGTCATCTTTCATGGTTAGAAAAATCAGATGTCAGACACATCTCACACAGGGGCCCTTATCTCTACCTCAACCTGCTGAGTGGGCATGTTCCTGTCTTCACTGTGTGCATTTGGTGTTCATCTCAGGCCCACAGCAGCGCAATCCTCATATGGATTCAAAGCATTTCACTGTCTACTTAATCACAATACAAATTGTCCCGGTTCTGGTTTGAATGAGAGATTTTTTTTTTCAGTGAGTGAAGTCCCCCTGGTGCATATGTTCAGTCTATGAGGCTCACTGCACTTGATCAAGTGGGCCAGCCTGTCCCTGTGGGGATTACCCATCAAAGTGGAAAGCAATGGTAACTCAATGCCTCCTGCAGACAGTGATTGATGATCCCACTGTTTCATAACGAATTGCACCCCCACAACAAGTCTCACACGTGGGAAATGTTAATTGAAATGCTGTGTGTGCAAAGATACGCTTCTCAACTGTGATACCATCGAGGTGGTAGACCGATGTACTCCTACTGTAAACTAGTGGGAATTCAGGGGAAAGGGTAACAGTGTTGCATATTATGAAAAGTTTATAACTACCCCTTGCAACCGATTGCAATTTCAATTGGGTTGGGCCTGTTTATTCTAATTGATTCTGATTGAGGTGTTTATATAGAGCATTTTTATTCTGTTTGGGCTTTTAAATTGATTATAATGGGAATACTAGGTTCCGTGTACAGTAAATATCCACTGTTCTTTGTTGAAACACTGGAGTGTTTCGCTGAATACGTGCTGTCAGCCCGCCCATTCCCCGCCTATGAGTTCATTGATATGCATCTCTCCCGGGTCCTCACCCAGGTCCTGTCGAATTGTCATGACAAGGGATTAACCCGGTTCGGCCAGCTTGGTATGAATTCACAATAACCCGCGTCAGCTGTTTGAAAGTGGTATTATAAGAAAATGAATAACCAGTTGGTGAAACTGAACAGAGCTATGAAGCAACAGTACTCACCACATCCTTCACATCTCTTGTCTTTCTAGTGGTAGGCCGGCTGTCTTGACTGATTCTGCAGGAAATAAAATCTAAATCAGAATGACAAATATTTTAGTTCTTTTTCTAATCAAACTAATATATGAATATGAAAAATAAGCTAATCTCATACCCCTGAACCATGTCGATTTCCCTGAGTACTCCCCTATTGGGGACCCAGTGATCGTATGGCAGGGCTCTAAACTTAGCTGCACCAACAGCCACATAGTACTGGTTGTTCTCCAGCTCAGTTGGACCATGTAGAGGATGTCCATCTAATGTGCAAAGCCTAGGAATAAGAAATAATACAAATTGGAATTAATGTTTTATAGTTGTTTCAACAATGCTGAAAAAGATTCATGCTCAGTAATAGAGGGTGACTATCAGTGGCCAGTTAGTAAGTGGCCTACTACTTACTAAAAAGAAGAAAGCAAAAAGCAGGTCAAGGAATAATGGCAACTAAACTATAAGATCTCTGCTACTAATATCGTACCTGTACACAGCACCAGTGCGAAGATGCACTTTTTCTGTCACCATGGCTAAGATATTTTCCCAGCTTGTGAGAGTATACTTTGGGATCAGTAATCGAGCTGGAGGGACCAAGATAGCTCCATTGGTAAAAACACTAAGAAATACAACAACACATGAAGCTCATTCAGATTGACATAAGGCATCAATAAGGCATCAATAAGGCATCATTAAGGCACTGAAAAACACAATCAGGGAAAGTACTGGTACATAACACAGCATGGAATGGAACATGTTCTTTTCACATTCAGGTTGACTTCTGTACCCCGCTGAAAATTAATGCTCACTTGATAGTGCAGGACTCATTAACATTTCTCTTCCTGCGAGCAGGAACTACTATTGTGCTGTGAATGACAGGTAGGATCTGAAATTTTCAAAACAAAGGTTAAGAAAGTTAATGTAGCGTTAAATAAGCAATAGGGCCTTTATAAAGTGGCCTATTTATGATCATGAGCGTCAGGCTGTCCTATGCTATTTGTGATAACATAAGTATACAGTTTCATTTCAGTCTGTTTGGTTCAGGTTATTGTCATTCAGTCTGTTATTAGGTTATATAATGTTAAAGCACTGTGCTGACACTGCCAATACTTTGACCTTAACCAGATGCAACTACTAATTCTAAAAATTACTGAGGGAAGCTCCAAGTGCATACAGTAGATGCCTGTAAAGTGGAAACATATAAGCATACTTTAGTGGTCCTACCTGTTTGTTTTTCTTTTTCTGTGGTTTCTTGGTATTTATTTCACAATAGCTGAAAAGATTAGACAGTTACATATATGATCAAATTCAGGTTTAATACAGTATGTGCAACAGGTGACTCAGTTATGTTCCCTGCAAATTTCAAGTTAAATTTAGCACTTTGTAAGACTTTTTGAACGGCTGTTTAAAACTAAATACAAGACAAATTTCGTATAATTTAAACATGTGAAAATGAAAACAACTGTAAACATACTAAGAATATAGTCTGCATAACGACAGGGCAACAAGAAACTGCAACATTTGTGAAAACATTTGAAGGCCTCTTCGGTTAAGAAAATGTTACAGCTTAAGAACATTTTAAGACATTTTCAGGGCAGACATTACCCCTCAGCCCCTCCACCCTGCCAGAGGTCACCATTGCACCTTGCAGCCCCCACAGACAGTGCAAGCCGAGACACAGTGGCTTTTTTGGGGCCCTTGCTTGTGTCCGGACGCCCCAGTGAATGTGCCTTGTATTGCTATATTAGTAATTCACCTACTTAAGCTTTTTGAACCGCTCTCCTCCGGCTGCAACGTATGAACACCCGTGCTGTACGTCGTCCAAGTCCCGAACTCTGTGCCCGCGTCTGGGAGTGTACAACCTCCTCACGGCGCCAAACGGAGCCTCGATCCTACGGGTCAGGGAGGTCAACAGAGTGCCAAACGTTAACGCCTGTCGATGGTTGACCGTTATCCTTTTCCCGGGGAAGAAAGCGTCCCCGTTCCTGAACACGGTGACTGTTTTTGTCTGAGGCTTTGAGGCTTTAACGGCTCTCCCGGTGCCCGACATGATGCAACGTGAGCACAACGTCGCCCGCCTCTCAGGTGAAGCGGGTGTCAAAAGTCAACCCACCAGATGGCGAGTTTAGTATGAGCGACTAAAGACGGTACAGTAATATCTGATATCTGATATGGAAAGTTTAAGTCGTCCACAACGTTAACCCCGCCAAACCTATCCCGAGTTAACCCGCCACGTTCCTCGTTTTGTGATTCAAAACAACGTCAACGTCGTGTGAACGTCTGACGTGTTACCATGGAAACCAACTAATCCTAAAAAATTAATTAATTAATAAAAAAATCATATTTATTAATATGTTTGCAGTATGTTTCAATAAATAAAAACGCAACAAAAAATATTAGGCCTACTACACGTAGATGAGCTCTATCAAATATATTACTAAAATTTCTTCTTTTTTTTAAGTCGTCCTTGTTGGGTTATTTCTCAACGATTCTACAATCTCCTGACTCTTCACATTAACGCTCCAGCACAGTCCTTGATGGCATTTTGATCTGTGGCTAATGTGTGTCCTGTGGTGTGCACCCCACTTCCAACACAAACACATTCTATTGTAGCTGAAGATCAATTAAAATTAGATTTGCCTATGGTGGATATTGGTGGCAGAGGAAATGCAGTCGAATATGAGCTTTTCGCACATTTTCAGCCACTGTTGCCACCTTAATCTCTCATTTGCATTCCCACTTTTGTTCACCACAGATTGTCTGGCAGTCCACTTCCAGACGGAGCTGTCCAAATTGTTTACCACAGAGCAGAGGTAACCAGAGATTGCACCAACAATGGCACCTAATTGGTTTTTGCCAGACAACTCCCGGTCAATGAAATGCATAATTCATCCATGCATTAATTATTCATTTCTTAAGGGACTCGTGCTGTGCTTTATTTATTAGAAGAACTGCGTCATGCATATTCAAATTCTTCTGTTTTCTTCGGGGGAGGCAATTGAACTGGGATGCAAAAACAATATCAGCCAGGGATTGAAAGACAACCTCTATTAATCACACGCAACTATAACCACAGTTAATGTTAATGTCTTGTTTCTGTCCTTTAGCAAACATTATACTATTAACCATAATTAATTTTGTTATGATTGTATGACATCTCTTGTGGTTAGACAATCAATTCTTTTTAATGAATAATCTTTCAACTTTCAAAATGACTTCCTATTTCCTTGTGCTGCTCTGGAGTCGTATCTTCTTTCTCAGTGATGTTCCTTCTGTGTAACTGAGAAGCTCTGGCGTCATGTGTGGTCCAAAAAAAAGACTGCACTGTCTGGTCAAGAATAGAGGCAGAGAGTAGTGTGGGCTCCATTACATGCTCAATCATAACATATAACAGTCCTAACCAAAGAAACCCTAATCTATAGAAACTAATATAGCCTAAGCTCATATGATTAAAAAAAATCACAACTAGCTGTAGAAAATAAAATATTTTTTTCAAACATTCAATACCTGCATGACATTTAAAGTAGATTTTTTTTTACAATTGAAATTTAGAGTAGTTTTTTTACAATGCAATACGGTATTTATCCACTGGGTGGCGACTCTCATACACTTTTAAGTCTGCTCAGGGACAGCAAGTACTGTAGGGCCTACAGTACAGTAATGTACTCTAGATGTTATTGTGTATCGTACAGTCAAATGAGAGACCAAGTGATCATATAGTGTGGTTCCCTGTATGCAGTGTGCCAATACCAAATAACTTGTGAAAATATTAATTATTTTTATTTGATAAACAATTTCTTTCATTTCATATTTTATGCACACCCCTCAAATCAAATAATGCTCGATTGATAGGCTAAATTATATTGTGTGTACTGTACATTGTGTGGCTAAGAAATCACAAGTATATGAGATTAAGTGTATTCTTTAATCATGGGTAAAATTTAAAATAATAACTATAACAAAAATAATTGAAGAATGCCGTGTGAGTTAAGAAAATAAATAGCTCCATCTTAGAATTTTCAATTAGCATAAGTATAATAAGTAAAAGCGGAATACATTCCATTTAAGTCAAAAACACAGTGAAAAATATACTATTTTGCCCAACTCTAGTTGTGTGTCATTCTGTCATCCCATTTACAGGTAGAAAATGGAACAAATGCTGTGCAGCACCTTTATTTTGTCCAAAAACAGTTTTCCGTTGCTTCAGCTTTCTTTTTGCAAAACTCTCTTTTCTTTAGAACCTTTATCCACTCTTTCGACAGTCCCCTCAACTATGACCAAACTCAAACGCTGTCCTTGTCAAATTCACATACAAAGTACATGGTAGGGTGGCAAGCCACATCAGTCCACTCCCCGGAGGCCACCATCTCAGCACAGTCCTCATCGTCATAGGCATTGTTGGGCTCCCCTTTTCTCCACTTGCTGAAGGTGGTCATGGGAGAGCGGTCCACATAGGTGAACAGGCCCTCGCGGTCCAGGTCGTGAATGCCGATGTACACTCTGCTCAGGCCCGCCTCGCCAATGTACCCTGCGATGGCCGCGTTGGCTGCCTCATCCTTGGGCATGGCCAGGTGCCCTCCCCTCGTCTGACAGTAGACCTCGGCATCAGAGTAGCGCTTCTCCTCCTTCACCAACAGATAGACCTTACTGTCTGTCTCTTTTATGCCAGCAACAGCTGCGGGGGAGGGCATTGCTGAAAAATGAGCACTTGTATTTCTATAATTTTCACAGTGACATGCCCAGCATTTGCAGTGATTTAAGGATAACAAGTGAAGCAAAAGCATGGCTGGATTAAGACGAGCCTGACAGAATAGCATCGATCAAAACTCAAAACGATGATTTTGTACATTTGAGATAATCTGAAAAGAATAATCATAAAATCATACCATTTTTAATGAACTTCAGCTCAGAGGACATCTGGGCCACAAGAATGTCCATTTCTCCAATCATCTTTCTCAGTGGTGTGCACTCACATGGGACACCTGATAAGAAAGAAATGTGGTATTGCTGCAGGGTTTATTTATCTCTATTAAATCCACCAACTCTGTTTGTTTAATCTTGCAACAACTTAGTAGACACATTGAATTCTTGAAGCGTATTTTTACCTGGCTCTCCATTAGGGCCCCGCGGACCTGGATCACCCATATCTCCCTTTTCACCTGAGACAGAAATTATGTACAGTAATTATTAATGAATTATGAAGCATACAGTATGCATTCCTAAACATGTTCGTGTGTAATGCAGTTTATAATTACCTTTCATTCCACTTGGGCCCATTTTGCCATAATGTCCCATAATGCCTTTCTGTCCTTTAAGTCCAGGTTGGCCTTTTGAAAAGGGGGTGTGTGACGAGAAACTGTTGTAATTGTGTACTCTACAGAAACAAATAAACTGTACAACATAACTTAAACTAACAAAGCTTCTCTAGGCATCTTGCATCTTAATACACCAAGCATTAAATTACTTGAAATAGTAGTCAAAATTATGAGAATCAACACTATTTTGTGATTAATTTCAATAAATGACCAAATCATAAACTAAAATGCTGAGTCTGTGTAATATACTAGTAGAAATTATGAGAACAGCCTCCACTCCTCATTAAGGTCTTCAGTAAACACTTGTCACCAGCAGTGGATTCTGCGTATCGTTTCTCACCTGACCTTTCACCCAAATGTAAACACTTGGCCATTTCTGGACTGTCTGGTAGCAACAGCATCCGAAAAGTACAAGCAATGTGATCTGTAACCCGTTTCCCCTTATTTTAGCCAAGTGATCATGGTGAGAAAGCATAAGGAGACTATAGGCATTCAGCAAGTGTTTTTTTCCTATATTAAGTACATTCAAGTGGGACAAAGACATTCAATTTAGGTTAAATTTGACATAAAATCTGGATAGTACAGAACAATACCAATCTCTCCAGGAGGACCAACCCTTCCTGGTCTCCCTGGTGCTCCTTTCTCGCCTTTCTCTCCTGGATCTCCTTTTGCACAAGAAGAGAGAAGAAAATAATTTTAGAACATGGAAACACCTCCTACATCTGAAATGATCAGTTTGATCACTTTTTGATGACTTTGATATGATATCACGTATGGTGTGTACATGTGCTTTAAAGTACTGTTTACCTTTCAGTCCAGGGACAAGGATCTGAACGGAGCAGGGCTCTTCTGACAAGTGCTGTCCATAAGACGTCTGTAGCACATTGAAACCCACAGAGATTAGTATAATGGACAGTAGCAGCTTCTCTCCTCTCATCCTTCTACATGGGTGGTTGGTGGCCTACACTGGAGGAAGAGAAACAGATTATAACAGATTATATTATAGACTCATTTTACAAGACAAGTGACGATGGATACCATGGATACATCCAAGAAAACATTTCAGAACTCAAAACAGTTTCTGTGAGCAGCCAAACACTAGTAATGCCACATGTTTATCCCCTAATCCTCCTTAACCAGTTATCTATTACCACCCAGTACCATCAGGGCAGATAGTACAATTCCTGAGAGAACATGTGTTACTATGATAACATAAGTGAGCGTCCCATTTTACAAGCCAATTAATGCAGCATTTTTCACAAATGCTGATCCTAACATTACATTGCAGTCATTTAGTAAGATGCTTTTATCCTAAGCGACTTACAATTTAAGCATCAAGATGAACAACTCCCTCCTAAAGTTTGAAACCGTAGACACTAGTTTACCAGGAGAAAAATAATTGTTTCAAGCCAAGCCATACATTGTGCGTATTTTAATCTTTCTATTTCCGCTCCATGCAAACAAATATTCATGCAGCCCCCCTGCATGAATATTTGAAAGCCATAGCAAAAAAATATCAAAATCTGGCTGGCTTACCTTTAAGGGAATTTTCCAGTCAGAAGCAGAACGTATTGTCAGCTTGCAAAGATTCACAGGAGTTGTGAACACTGGTGGTCCTGCAGAAACATTTCATTTTTCTCCACAGTCACCCCAGAATGTGTGTGATAGGACATTCATAAACAGTTCACAGATAAAGCCCAAAGCAGCTGGGGCCCCAGAGATAATTGGATGGGAACTTAGTTGAGTGATTGACAGCAGTACAGCCTGATAAATGCACTGACTCAAGCCTAAAACAAATGATTGTACTATTCGAGAGTTATAAAAAAGCAGAAGAGGTGTGGGTATGGTATAAACCAGTGGTTCTCAACCAGTGGTCCGGGGACCACCAGTGGTCCTTGAGGGGGTTCCAGGTGGTCCCCAGCTAAATGATGGATAGTTGGGAACCAAATTGACCCTTATAGGTCTGTAACTCTTGAGAGTGTACAAATGAAACCAAATGGACCCGTACGGGTCCATTTGGTTTCATTTGTACACTCTCAGAGTTAAATTATTGTTAAACATCTGCATTACTTAATTTACAAGAAGTTTACAAGAAGTTTACACAATTAGAGC
>CABFOS010114768.1:4579-16975 GCA_900660315.1 Diretmoides pauciradiatus
CCTGGCAACGCAGCTCCACAGTGTCTCCCTCTTTGACCAAACCCTGCGGCAACTCCTTCCACAGCTCCACCATAGTGGTAGGGTCTGGACACACACACACACACACACACACACACACACACACACACACACACACACACACACACACACACAAGGTCAAATTAAGCAGGAGACTGGTAAAGTCATTTTACGAGGTCAGCCATTTACTTGGTGCTGACAGCAGACATTGTTTTGGCACTGGCTGTCACAGTATGCTAAATGGGTTTAAAGAACAATAGACCAACTGAGAAAATGATTGTAGCTATTTAGAAAAATCTTTATGGATGGTCCTCATGGATAGTGGGAGTTTGAAATCGTCTAGCATTACTGACAAAACTAGTGTTATTATAGACATTTAATTAATGGCACTGAAAATGTTACTATCAGCAAGCACACTACACTACATACAGACACATCGTTTAGAAATGTATGCATAATATAGTAAGTGCACACATACTACAGAAAATGGCATTTCCATGATGTTGATGTGATTAAAGGAATTAGTTGGTAATGGACAATCAATTGCTACATATCAAAAACAGTTTTTCGGAGCTTAAGTTAGCTAAGAAAGAACTGGTGACTGTATCAGAGAAAAGGAAACCACAGAAAAGAGGTAACAGGTAACAACCCTCTATTTTGTGGCGCTCTGCCCCACAGGGAGCTCTGCCCCTACTGGTTTACCCTGCTGCCTAGACAGCCAATGACTGAAGATTCGATGTCCACGCCCCTACTGGGTGCCTAGCCGTGCGTTTAGGGCCCACAGCTATGAGTTGAGAGCCCTTTATCCCCCTCCGCATGACGGAGAGAGAGAGAGGCAGTTACATCGTTTATGCCCAGTACGTGCACTTGCGCAATACTTGGGGCGTACAGCAAGTGTCAGATCTTCTCTTCAGATTTTGATCTGCTACAGCAGTCAGAGAGCTGGGTCACCACTATCGAAGCAGCAGCTTTCCCATTGGCTCTGTGAGGCTATTGGTCTCGCGTACGAGTCCAGGGCACGGCCCGTGCCATCTAGCATTCAGGCTCATTCTACCAGAGGTATGGCAGCGTCTGTTGCCATTCTCAGGGGGGTGGGAGTGGAGGAGATTTGTGCGGCGGCGTCTTGGTCATCACCATTTGTACGATATTATCTCATGGATGTCTCTTCGTCTTCTTTCACTCACTCTGTCCTCAGCAAAGCTGATGGGTCGGTGTAGCGAGAGTGACAACTGGTGGCTTTTGGCCCTGGTTGTGAGAGACCCTTGTTGGTATCGTCGGATGTGGGTGGTTATGCACTTTCCTGGGAACAGGATGGGTTTTTAACTACATGTTTTTCCCTTGATCCTTTCTCCACAGTGTGGGTGTTGCGTGGGCAAGAGAAAGTAACTGGAGAGAATTCACTTTGGTGAATTTTTTCCTCCCCTTATTGACGGCCCCCTGTTAGCGCAGTGAGGGCTAGATCAGGGGGACAGACCCTATGTGGGCTGAACTACACCTGATGTGGGTTGAGTCAACGCTGGTGGTTGGTCCCGGGTGCTGTGAGATGTCTGAATAAGGACTTGGTCTCAGTGGGGGTACATTTGGCCTCGCTCACTCCGCTTAAACCATTAGGAGCAGAGCTCCCTATGGGACGAAGCTCCACGAAATAGAGCGATAGTTACTGGAGATACAGTAGACTCCACTTCTATGAGTGGAGCGGAGCCCCATAGGGCTGCTGGCCCACTTCGACTCGTTCAACCCGGCTGTATTTTATACTTTTTGAGAGGACGAGTGTGTGATGAACGCCCCCATATATAGGCACCCAGTAGGGCCGTCGACATTGAATCTTCAGTCATTGGCTGCCTAGGCAGCGGGATAAACCAGTACCACTCATACTGTAGAACATTTACATTTAAAAGTAACACAAAAGTTACTTTCCATAGTAACTAATTACTTGTATATGCAGTAATTGTTAAATTATTTCAGTTACTTTTGAAAGAAGTGACTAGTAACTGTAACTAATAAGTAATTTTCAGTAACTTGCCATAGTATATGTATATAGTAGGCTTATGAGAACAAAAATTTTCAAAAAGTATGTAAGTATTTTCTTCCGAAGTATTAAGAATAAATATGTCGCATTCATGTCATATCAGATTTATTGCAACTTGATGATTGATATATTGTAAATATATGGTATTGAACAGCTTCTGACTGGTAAAAAAAAAAAAAACATCAGTATCCTAGTGGTGATTAGCGCAGATTTTTTTAACACAGGCAGCAAAGGCCAACAAACTGCAGTTTGTTTGTGGTTGATTTTAAATAAAGAAATGAAAATTGATTTTGGACTTTAACTTGTTCCAATTAGTTAGTTAAACACATGAACACTTCCAAGTTCCAAATAGTAACAAGATGTCATCTCTTTCTTCTGCTTCTACTGATACGACACGAGCACAGCGATAGCATGGAGTTAGCTCTTAGCTTACAGTGGATGGTGATGTTGATGCTTTTGGATTCGGCTGTCCTGATGGCTCCAGGGACAGAGAAGCTGACCTCACAGGAGAAGTGGGCGTCCTTGTCCTCCTTCACCACCTTGTACTCCAGCTTGCTCTGGACTGTGTAGAAGCCACCCGGCTCCCGGGTCACCAGGGTCAACACGTTCACATCTGGGGTGAAGGAACAGGGATGGTACACATATGTAGGAATGCATCAATACCAAAGCGGGTATCAGATTTAAAGATGCACTAAGCAATTTTGGTACATAATTGGCAGTTGGCATGTTGAGATAACATGTAACATCATGTCAGAAAACTGTAACTGTGGCAGGCGCAAATGGCAGTGAGAGGATTTGGAATTTGGAGGACTTCACTATCCAGAAATCATGTCAGCAGTAAACGTATTTTTACTAAGCTGACCTCTCTGTAATAGTATTATGTATATATAACATACATCACCAGGAGCTAATTTTAACAGTCTTAAGTGGATTTTTCTTTTAATGTTAGTTGCTTGTAATGTTGGTGATATTTGTATTCTTTTGTTGCACTTTGATGTAAGGTAAATGTAAGGTACGTATGCCACTGTGACAGGTTCACTGACATGCCCACTGAAAAAAAACTGCTGGACTTTTATTTAAGCAATTTAAATTCTCACAATTTTAAATGCTATATATATGATATTGTTCGAGTTGGAGTTAACTGGGACACTCGACACTAGATCCTCACACATCACAAGAGTCAGAATGACTTGACCTTAGGCCTAAATGATTTCAACAATGGTGGTGATATCTTAGTATCTATTGCCGCGGGTTGTGAAATCCCCATGCAAAACAATACTGCAAAATTGAGATTTGAAATGAGGTCCCGACTCCCAACAAAGTAATTACTTTACAAATGGAGTGAAAACAGAACTAAAGAGGACACAGTTTACACATAATTTGTTCATTATCAACAAGTTACTCCAAATACCTTTAAAGCCTAATTTGGCTACAGCATGTTTTGTACTAATACTGGCAGAATTAAGGAGAGCACTATGTTGTTGTTCCTGTCTACTGTTTTGACTTACGTCCCCGTGCAGGCTTCAGTGGCATGCTGTTCCTGTACCAGGTAATGTTGGATTTTGGGAAGCCGTTCCGGGCCTCACAGGACGCGATCTGGATGGACATTCACATTGACAAATCTTTATTATCCTTTAGTTTGGCATTGGAGTAGTAAATGGAAAACAGCAATAGATAAATGGATCAAAAACTATCTGATCTAAATTGAACACATTCTACATAATTTCTTAATGCACACCTTAATAGAGATTCATAAATGATCATTCACCAAAGACCCACACCTAGCTAACAAAATAATGAGGCTATGATGTTGTGACAGTGTAACCAGGTAGGGCTGGCTAATGTCATGGATAATGTGATTTGATATCAATACTATGGCTTACTATGGGTCCTGATACAATATGACATGACAAACTATGATTTACTCAACTTAGAGCTGTTTATTTCCACAATTGCATGACAGCCCCCTGCTATCAGGAGCACAGTAAGCAGCTGAGTCACACAGCCAGAGACAGACAAGATAAGAGATAACCAGGAACACCTAGCCTGTGTCACCGGATGGTACGTTAAGTATTTACAGGGCATGTAACTACAAAGTTGTAGGTTGGTACGTCTGGAATGGGGAGTGGAGGTAAAATTAAAAACTTATGATGTAGCAACAACATCTTAAGCTGCTACATCATAAAATTACAAAAAAAGTCAAATTACATTGCTGGTACAAAATGTGTTAGAAATGTTGGAGTGATTTATTTGAACTCTGGAGCGTTTACTCTTTTCGTTTTGCACCAAGTAACCTCACTGAGATGCCTGAAAATGCAGGTGTTGGTCCTCTTCCAAGCAAACTGACGTGCGGTTTGTTAGGAGTGAGAGTGTTATTTGAACCAACTATAGGAAGCGACTGCAAAATGCAAGGTTTTATAGGTATAAGGAGACGGATGTTGACAACTGATAGCCAGCAGTTACTCATGCTTAGAAAGCCTAGCATAACAAAATGAAACGAGGTAAAACCACAGTCTGGACTGATGCTCATATTCTATTTCTTCATGTGTTAACCGGTATGAACATTAGAGAAGGTAAATGATGGCAAAGAGCACCAACAAGGCTAGCATGCTTGGATTTGTTTCAATGTAGGATTTTCAACGAACTTGAAGTGGACCCATGCAGCTGAAACCAAGATGAGGAAGAGAATATCTGATGTTTATTATGCTCTTCAAACTTGAGACTAACATAAGAACCACTCTTTTGTTTAGCTTCCAGTTTGGCAATACGTCGTCTTAGTGCATACTAAAACGGCAATTTGGAAATTTCTTTCATAACAAGACCGAGGACTTCAAAACTCAACAAAGACATCCGGTGTAATGTTTGTCTTGCAAATGTACTGTGAACAAAACGGTTTGGAGATTGCCTCATTTCAGATGTGCTCGGGGGGTGTGCGTTATTGTTGTGAGATGAATGAAACATATTCGTCTTCCAGGAAATGAGAAGGCATTCCGGGAGCTGCCACTGGCCCTTATCCACTGGGCTTTCTCAAGGGACTCTTTATCTTATTGCTCAGTCCAGGAGACAAGCCAGTATCAGGGGTCAGCGGTGTGACGTTCGGCTGCCCGCTGCCGAACAGAAGGAAAACAAAGAGTCTCTTTCTGATGGCCTTCGCTCCCCTGTTACCATAACCAGCTGTTAGCTGCACCGTTTTATCAAGACTTCATTTTGTGGTGAAAGCACCTCACCTTATTGCCAGATGCACAAGCCACTGAGGCAGAACAGAGCGGCTGAGAGGCCGATAGAGGAATTCCCAGCCTGGCTCAGCTCACTCCCAAGTAAGTCCTGCCAAACCTGTCTAAATTGCATACACTACGTCTGTCTGTCTGTCTGTCTGTGTGTCTGTCAGTCATCATGCACTGCAAAGTGCTTATAAGAATCAGGTGCAGCAGCAGCCAAGGAGGCAGGAGGTTAAGACAGCTCACATTACCAAGGGCCTCTTGGGCTGAGGACACAGATGTGTGATTGCCTCTGAGTTGATAAGACATTAACATAGGGTAACAGAAAGGTCATACACACACACACACACACACAGATGATTGACTATACAGATACAGAAGTCAATTAAGAAAATACCTGAGCACACACAGAGTACATAACTCAATTTTCCCCTTTTTCATAGGGGTGACTCCTTGATTTACCAAATGGGTTTGTTATTCCTCACTTGCTTTCCCTTATCTGTGTATCATTTTTACCCCATGGCACATGGAGTTTGATAGTTGTTTTGTCCAAATCATATGGGATAACTGGCTTTTGGAACATTGAATGGAACATCTCTGGGGGAAAGGAGCCAGAGCTGGTGCCCAAGTTGAAAAGTCCCAACAAGATATTGTATAGTTAGGTCCATGCACAGTGTCAGCTCTGGGATCAAACTCCTCCTGAGTGGAAATTTGGGAATTTTAGCACGTATGCACCTAACAACTCTTGGAAGTACCCAACCATCTTAGAAATCGTGGGAGACTTCAACACTAACATTGGCATCGACTGGGAAATCTGGAGGTGCGTGATTAGGAGGAACAGCCCCCTTGATCTGAACCTGAACATTTTAGTAATTGGACTTATGTGCTGGAAATGGATTGTCCATAACAAATACAATATACAAGTGTACTTGGAAGCAGAGCGCCCAGGGTTTCATTAGACCAGGCCATATGGTCTGGACACTCAGGTGAAGAGAGGTGCTGAGCTGTGAACTGATTACCATCTGGTGGTGCGTTGGATCAGATGCTGGGCGAGGCTGCGAGACAGACCTGGTAAACCCAAATGTGAAGTATGGTTGTCCTGGGAATGCCTGTTGGAGGCCTCTGTTCCGGGTGAGTTCTCCTGTATCCCAGAGAAAGTTCAGGAAATTGAGTCGAGTGCATCCCAGACTCTGGGATTGACAGCCACTAGTTTTGGGTTATCCGGTCCAGCCACCGGATCCAAAGAACGACTTCCTCTTCCAGCCACCAATCATTTAGTTTTTACCTTTTACGGTCATTTTATTATATCAAACTTTTGCCATACCCTGTCGGCAAGCAAGCTAACACATCACATTTGTCAAGTAAATATGTTAAACAAATCAATTAGACAAAATACGATCCGTGGATAGTAACTTCCTCTTCCGGGGACCGGTCATCCACCCGCCGTTTTTCAGTGTTATTGCTTTGCTTAACGTATTTACTTGACAAATGTGACACGTTAGTTTACTTGCCGACAGGATATGGTAAAAGTTTGATATGAAAAATGACCGTAAAGACTAAATGATCGGCGGCCGGATATCCTGCCTAGACCGGATAACCGAAAACTAGTGGCCGTCAATCCCAGAGGCTTAGACGGTTGTCAGACTGATTGAGCCTCTGGGTTCCCAGATTGGGTCCATCCCAACGTCATTGTTCAAAACCTCTGTTGTGGAAGTAGCTTCTAGGAGCTGTGGCCAAAAGGTGGTCAGTGCCTGCCATGGGGATGAACCAAGAACACACTGATAGACACTAGTCCTGTTTCAGCAGAAAGATACCGGCAGGCCAAAAAGGCTGCAGGTGCTGTAGTTGCAAGAGCAAAAGGTGTGGGAGGAGTTTGGAGAGGCTCAAGAGAACAACATTCAGGTGGCTTCAAAGAGATTCTGGTCAACAATTCAGTGAGTCAGGAGAGGAAAGCATTGCCCAGGCTGTTCCCAGCAGGGCCGGGGAAACACTGACCTTGAATGGAGACATTGTTGGAAGGTGGAAGAAACACTTTGAAGAACTCCTAAACCCAACGACGGTCGAGCCTCAGATTCAAGTCAAACAATACAGATTTTGTCCTGGCTGTGGAACAGTGGACCAGCTTTTTACCTTTACAGATTTGGAAAAGGCCTATGACCATATTCCCCAAGGTGTCCTGTGTGAGGTGCTGTGGGAGTATGGGGTATCGGGGCCGCTGCTGCGAACCTTTTGGTCTGTATACACTCTGAGTGAGCGTTCTGTTTGCATTCTGGTTAAAGGTGGATGCTGGACTCCGACAAGGATGTGCCCTCACCTCTCTCCCGTTTGTGATCTTCAAAGGCAATTCTCTGACATTAAGGTGTCATTTCTCCTGTTTGGCCTCATCAGAGCACTGGAGCACAATGGGCACTGAAGCTGTCTGGGATGAGGGTCAGAATAAAGGAATAGAGTCCTCAAACTAGAAATATGCTCCCATTTAATACCACCAAAAGTGACGTTTCGGGCAGCAAGCCCTTCTTCAGACATTTGGATGTGCGTGCTTCTACAAACCTTTTGGGATGAGGGTCAGCACATCCAAAATCTGAGACCATGATTCTCTTTCAAAGAATGGTGGCCTGTCTCATTCAGGTGAGGAAGTGGAAGAGATCAGGAATCCTGGGGTGGTATTCAGAGTAGAAAGGGATTGTAAGATCGACCATTGACCAAACATGTCAAGTCCCTCAGGTCCATTTTTTTTACCTCCGCCCAAGGACGAAGTCCAGGGGCGAACGGTAATGTTTTCGGTCCCGTCCGTTCGTCCGTTTGTTCGTTCGTTAGACCTCACTTCCTGTGTACGTGGCGCCGCGTAGGGCGCCACGTACACAGGAAGTAACGCATCATCCCTTTGACATTCTACTTAATATGCATGTTCCTTAAGGGTCAACGGGCACAATTTAACATGTCCACCACTCAATGTCAATGCACGCCGCGTAAACAGGAAGTGAGGTATAATTGCTTAACGCAGCATCCCATTTTCATGATATCCGCTGGATAGGTTAAGCTTGGTCCAAGGAAGAGATATTACATTTTGGAGTGGATGTGAATCTCAATCACATAGGCAGGCGGCATGCATCCTGGGCGGAGGTCTGCGCTCTCCGAGCGCACATTTCTAGTTATTGATATTATGTGTCGGCGCTTTCTTCTCTTACTTCTTGGGAAGCCGTTGACAATTCAACACGTGTCTGAGAGTAAACTGTAAGCTTGGTTGAAATGTGTTGATGTGTTGGGAGAAGTCTTGGGCGATCATATGCTTTGTGTATTTACACACACAGCCTGTCTACCATATGCACACAATGATATGCATATGGTAGACATGCTGTGTGCATATGGTAGACAGGCTGTGTGCCATACGCACACAGCGATGAGGATGACTTTCAAGTCATGTCTGCTGTGCCATAAGTGCATTGTCATGTGATTTAAAATCTTCCTTCGAGTGAACGCTGCATTTATTTACTGCCGCAAATGCTGAACGACGAGATGCATTAGTTCAGATGGATTCATCTGGCCTCCTGAAATGTGAGAGTTGCTTGAGAGATTGCAGATATGTACAAAAGAAGATTGGCCATGTTTTTTTACTGCTTACATATTAATATTTTGTGCAGAAAATAAAAGCATGAGGTTCCCAGTAGTGTTGGGCGCTTCATGAACGATTCGTTGTTTTCGAACGAATCTTTTGAGTGATCCGGTGCATATTCGTTCATTTTGTTCTTGGATTTGCGCCTGTGCTGATCCGGTATCTACAATCCGAATCAGCGAGTCTTTCATTCTTCTTGGATTTGCGCCTCCTCATTATTTCAATGATCCGGCACCTACATTTTGAATCAGCGAGTATTTTCATTCATCACCTTCTGTGATCCGACCACTACCTACACTCGTTTTGTCCTTCGATCTGCGCTAATGAACGATCTGTGATCCGCCTCGAAAAGATTTGTTCATTTGACTGAACGAGATCCGAAGATCTGAGTCTGAAAAAAGATCTGAACGTCCCACCCCTAATTCCCAGGTCAATAGTGTTGTTTTGCTCAGTTTATTTTCTTAAATGAACTGAACTGCATTAAAGGTACTGCAAACGTACATAATGCGTATTTTTTCAAACCTGAGATTACTGGAAAAGAGTACTTAGTTACTTAGTTCCAGTTTATGTTATTTTTATATATTTTTATATTGCTGATGCGTTATTTGCTTCCGAAAACAGTCTGAAGCCATTGATGCAGTTACATTGTGTGGAACGGTTAATAAGAAAACACTATACGACCTCTCTAAACCGGGGCCGGAAAGGGCTTAATGACCCTTGGCATAAGTAGAAGACAGTTTCTTTCAATGCAACGAAGAAGAAAGGGTTCCCAGGCAGACCCACTGTTAACTTTTACTCAAGTAGATATTTACGCCAAAGTAACAGTACTTGTACTTGAGTACACAGTCAGAAAAAGGTGGTGATAAATGGTGCAACTCTGTACCCTTTATTTCTGCGATTGTAGGACGTTTTGTTTCCTTTTCCTTCCTTCCTGTCAATAGTGATAGAATCCAACAATGGAATGTGATTTTCCATTGACCAGAAGAGACTGAAAATAACAAAGCTCATAAATATGATCTTCCTAACTGTTCTTTCCAAAGCTTCTATCTCCAGCCGCTTCATTCCTTCACAGAAAAGTGAATGCGCTTGATTGATTTCCTCCACACATATGAGTTGCATTTGGTCTGGCGGAGAGAAGCTGTCTAAATATCCAGTGACATTATAATTTGATCATCTTTTTAAAAAGCCTTGGCTTGATGGGGACCAGGGGAGAACAGGCTCCCATAGGGGGGCAGCACAATCCAGCCTGTGTTGACCAGCAAGTGGGAGACTGAGGAAGGAGGAAGGGGTAAAAACAGAGTGAACACTGGGAAAGAGAGAGAGCAGAGGAGGATCGAAGACTGACGTTGGCTCCTTGTTAGATTCTGGAATGATTTGAAGATTTTACTGATCACTTTCAAAGCGCCAAGCTGTGTGTCACCCTGAATGAGGGGCTTTTCCAACCAGACAAAAAGACAATTGGGAAACACTGAATACAACTTTACGAATTTCTTGCTATCAAAATGGTCAAACTTCAAGATGTGGAATATCACCACAAAATATTGACTAATATTGCTTCAAAAACCACTTAACTGTATATTTTCATATAACATTTCAATCCTTACTATGAATGTGAATGATCAAAATGAGTAATTCTGGCTATTATTATTGTTGTTGTTGTTGTTGTTATTATTATTATCATTGTTGTTATCATTATTATTATTATTGTTGTTATTAGTATTGCATGCAAAAGCTGAAGGATGTGGGGGGTAGAAACAAGAGGGAGGCCGAACGAAAGGGGCGAGAGGCAGCGAAGGGAATGGGAGAGACTTGAGTGGTGAAAAACGAGAGAGCAATGGAGTGTGAGATCGAATGAGAGAGGTAGAGAGATAGAGAGATAGAGAGGGAGAGATGATGGCTGACTTTCAGCGTATGTCCAGACAGACGGACACTGTGTGCAGTAATCCAGGTTCCCCTCATGGTTCCCTGAACAGCGGAGGAGAGCGGACCGGCCACTCTAGATGCTGTGGGAGTCTCTCAGATAGCTGGTTTGGGTTTCCAGACAATAGAGGGTATTGATTTGACATGGGTCCAAAATAGTTCCACTGGAGCTGCGGATTTCTAGTAGCCTTTTGAGAATCTGAATGGAAGGGGAGAACAGGTGATATGTCCTCAGTGGCTGCACCATTAAAGCATTGCATTTCTCATTGAAGAAACAGAGTCCCAAGTGTGGCCATTTGTGTGTGTGTGTGTGTGTGTGTGTGCGCGCGCGCATAGGGACGCGCACTGTGCAATTAAGCGACAGTAATGTAATATTAAAGACAAAAAACGACCTTTTTGGGTAACATTTTCCATGACTACCATATGTAACGAGGGCTTTCAGGCTGCGTAACACACCCTCTGGCGGCCATATTGGAGGTCCTCAGCTCTGTGAAGAGCTGATTGTGCGTCTAAATCTACACATTTTACATTTTTAATTGTACTGTTTCTGACTGGGAACCGATCTTTTCATCACTGATACATCTGATTGATTTTCTGTTTTGATAATGTCAGCTTGTTAGCTGGCTAACCATAGTATAGTACCATAGTACTAGTGTTGGGCGATTCATGAACTTTTCAGCGATCCGGTACGATCCGTACAATTCGTAACTGCTAGTGGATCATTCATTTCGTTCTCAGATTTACGCATGCGCATTACTTCAATGATCCGGTATCTACGATCCGAATCAGCGAGTAGTTCGTTCTTTCCTTCTTTTTGGATTTGCAGCTGCTCATTATTTCAATGATCCAGCACCTACAATCTGAATCAATGAGTATTTTCGTTCATAACCTTCTATGATCCAAAAAAAGAAAAGGAAAGAGAAAAAAGAGAGAGATGGTGATGGAGATGAGAGAGGAAGAGATACGAGACAAGATGAGGAAACAGAGAAAAATAAAGAGAGAAGGTGATGGAGACAAGAGAGGAAGAGATACGAGACAAGATGAGGAAACAGAGAAAAAGAGAGAAGATGATGGAGATGAGAGAGGAAGAGATACGGGACAAGATGAGGAGACAGAGAAAAGGAAAGAGAGAAGGTGATGGAGATGAGAGGAAGAGGGAGGTGATGGAGTGAGAGAGGAAAAGATACGGGACAAGATGAGGAGACTGAGAGAAAAGAAAGAGAGAAGGTAATGGAGATGAGAGAGGAAGAGATAAGACTCTGAGACAAGATGAAGAGACTGAGAGAAAAAGAAAGAGAAGGTGATGGAGACGAGAGAGGAAGAGATACGGGACAAGATGAAGAGACTGAGAAAAAAGAAAGAGAGAAGGTGATGGAGATGAGAGAGGAAGAGATATGGGAGAAGATGAGGAGTCAGAGAAAAAGAAAGAGAGAAGGTGATGGAGATGAGAGGAACACACAGATGTTCTCAGGCGACTCCAGTATTTTATTTTATTTTATTTTATTGATCAGGGACAATACACATTAATCAACCAGACGGTAAATGTGCCAAATGGCTCATTTTCAACTGTAGTCCCTGCAGCCAGACGTTATAAGCCA
>CABFOS010114862.1:0-11111 GCA_900660315.1 Diretmoides pauciradiatus
CCCTGCCTTCGCTCTATGACAGCTGGGATAGGCTCCAGCGCCCCCCGCGACCCTCTGTGGAGGATTAAGCGGTAGATAATGGATGGATGGATAATAATAGTGTTACTATTTTTGCATGTATTTGAACATTTATTATTTTATTAATTGATTGATTATTGATAAAAGTGGCACAAATGGGCCCCCATACTTGATGGCCTATTGATCATTATCATCGATAGGCCTTGGAAGACGGTGGGTGTGTACCACTGCTAGTAACATCTTGACTTGTTTGTAATTTCTGGAGCATAGTAATTTTACCCCAAATAATAACGCATGTCCAGGCTACCCCCATACACACATCAAAACCAATTTATCAACAATTTATTTTATTTGATGAAATAAACATTAACCCCATTAATTTAAATAAGATAAGCTCTCTGATTAAACCAAATGTCTAATCTCTTTACCTTGTTTTGTTGTGTAATGATCAAAAATAATTGTGTGTGTTTATGTAATGTATGTATATAATGTATGTGATGCAACGTCACCGGAAGTGCCTATACGTCATACCGGAAGTGGAGAATCTTAGCAAGAGGCTGTCAAAGTAGCCTGGCTTCAAGCTGTAAACAGGAACACAAAGTTGTTTTAAAAACGTCGGTTTAAACCCAGTCCCGTGTTTTGTACAGAAGCAGAACAACAACTAACCACACGACGGGAAATGGACGACGACGTATTAACGACGCTGAAAATATTGATAATTGGAGAAAGCGGCGTCGGAAAGTCCAGGTGAGATGAACTTACCTCGAAGTTGATGTCGTGGCTGCTTGCTAACCATAAGCTAGCTAGTGTTAGCATAGCAGCTTACTGAGAAATGTTACGTTTAATCCTAATACGACGTTTAAATATAACGAAGACGACTACTGCTATAGTTGTCCTCGTCCTAATGAATACCCACTTCATGCTGGTTTAGCCAATACACGCGTTTACATTGTTTCTGGCCATCTAGCTAACCCCGGCTAACTAGCTAGCTGGCAGTGCTAGCATGTGTAACGTCATCTCTGTTAGTGCTAAGTTTGGGTAAGATGTCGCAATCGGGAGACAGGCAAAGAAACAATGTTATATAACCAGCAGCTGCAGCTCATGGATTCTTCTGATAAGATAAGTTGAACCCCCAAAACTATGAACACTCCTGATCTGAGCTGATCCAGATCCAGAAAGCAAATTCACTGCATCTCTAGAGCCTCCCAAAGTCCAGTTGGTCCACATCACCAACACAAAAGCAGATATCTTCATAGTATGAGATCAGTAATGTGTAAGTTCCATTTACTGGCATGTTGGAAGACGATACTCCCTAGAAGGCAGCACCACACTGCTTGATTCAGCCAGCTTGTGGTAATTGAAGGTCCTTGTTAGTAGTAGTACCAATCAGTCTAATATGATGCAAAGTAGAATGTAATGTTGTTCTCGACGTCACTCTGGCACTCTCTGTATAGTTTGTGCCAGTGCCAACATAGGGCCTGGTTTGCTAGTCTCCTTTTATATCCATGACTGCATACCAGACTGCATGAAAGAATGCTGATAGCCAGCCTGAGCCTTGAACCATCACATTGCAAACTATGGTATCAAGTACAGCATGCCTTCCAGAATCATAGCACGGAACAAAGATAATGAGCCATTGGGCAATTCTGCGTGGTAACAGCCCTTTGACAAGTAAACCGTCTGGCCAAATGAAATCATCTTTCAGTTGGCAGCCGTGGGATTCTCAAAATAACACACCATAACGTGAACCACAAGGGGGTAGGCCTTTGGTATTCTAATTACAGGACTGGGCTATTCAACATGATCAATAAGGGATGGAATGTTACATGGGGTTGAGACTAACCTCCATTTTGGATCAGCCAAGTATTAGCCTAGATGCCCATCCATCCATTATCTACCGCTTAATCCTCCACAGAGGGTCGCGGGGGGCGCTGGAGCCTATCCCAGCTGTCATAGAGCGAAGGCAGGGTACACCCTGGACTGGACGCCAGTCAATCCAGGGCTAACACAGAGACAGACAATTCACACCATTCACACTCACACTCACACCTATGGGCAATTTGGACTCCCCTATTCACCTAGCCCCAAATCTGCATGTCTTTGGACGGTGGGAGGAAACCGGAGTACCCGGAGAAAACCCACGCAGGCACGGGGAGAACATGCAAACTCCACCTAGATGGATTTAGATAATAAATTCAATAAATGTCGCCCTAATCCCCTCTCTAATATGTTTCCACTGAATCAGTAGCAGTTGTAATTTTGTTTTTATTTCTAGAGCTGCTGCATATTCATCCCATTTTTGGCTAATCCTTATTTAGATATTTATTGATTAATACATACATTTTTAATCTTGAACTTGGACCCGTTTGTTTTAGTTGTTTGTTTTTTTCCTTTGCACATTTTCCAGAACAGTGGTGGCAGTTTACTTGCTGTGATGGCATCCTGTAACGATTAAGCATGATGGTGTTTGCATGTACTCAGTTCCCTAGATTTTCTTATATTTACAGAAAACTGCAGTGTGTTTGTCCAGCTTAACTATAAGCTACTAGCTAGTGCATCACACGGGCCAAGGCCAGTGTTTCCAAAAAGCAATTTTGTGTTATTGTTAAATAGGCTTTTGCTTAATACAATAAGCTAATTCCCCATGGGGATTAATAAATTAGTTCTGCTTATTAGGTTCAAGTGGCATCATTTGAATTCATATTGGGTCGATTGTTCTATCATCACATAGGTACAATGACTAGGCATATTTTTGAGCAGAATACACATATTTCATTTCTTTCCCCACAATCTACAGAGGCCCCTCAAATTATAGGCAAGATGTCTACTTGGCAAGGAATACGCAGGTTTCATTTTACCTACATACATTACCTAAATAGAATAAATTGGCTGTCTCACAACTTTGACTATATAAACTTCAAACAGTGAGCGGTCATCACGCCAGCATCCCTCTTGATGGGCCGTGAGGAAAAATAAGAGCATTATGCTTGGTTTGGTTCAAAGGAAATGAGGGCCTATCCGCATCATCACTGCTGTGATTAAGGCCTTTGCACTTGATTAGTCACAGTTAACAACTGAACCCTGACCAGAATGCACCAGTGATGTCATCTGGAGCTTGTGTGTGTAATGTACGTACGTGACGATGAAAGCAATCAATAGAAGGAGACAGAGATACAGAAGGTCTGGTGCTGCAGGGTTGGGAAGAACAGGCTATCTGGGCTAGGCAAATGGAAACCTGACACCAGACCAAGAGCCTGCTAGTAGAATGGAATTATTTAAAGGGGCCGTTCTGCTGTGTGTGTTGTGCTTTCTGAATGTAGCCTTAATCTAATGTCTCCTCTCCTGTCTTTGTCAACAGCCTCCTCTTAAGATTCACAGATGACACATTTGATCCAGAGCAATCGGCAACAATAGGTGAGCAACAGAGCTGCACTGTCCCTGTCTCCATGACCAGTCAAATGAGATTAGATGCAGTCTGCACACAGATCGTTATCACAACTTTGCCGTGTGAACGCGGATGTTTTTGAAAAGACTTTCCCGTTTTTGAAAACCCGTTGTCGTGTAAACAGGGCCTTAGTCTGCACACAGGAGGCTAATGTCATTTCTTGGCAGAGGGACTGCTCATGAGGTGTCACAGCCTGTTTATGCCATCCAGGACTGCATTGTTTGGGTGTCACAAGTTGGTTTTCAGAAATATGGGATAGTCAACACAAGCACATGGCACATACCAAGCTTGGTTTCACATCCAGTCTGTCAGAGCCTCCCATTGTGAAAAAGGTCAGTCAGAAAAGTCAAACTTAAAGTCCCCCACCAGACACGTTTTAAAGTATGTAGAAATACTCTGCTTTGATTAACATTTTGTTTAACATGGTTTCCCCATGTAAAATTTTATTTATTTTTAAACTCTGAAAAGAGGCTGGAAGCACATCTACTCTTTCTCTGTCGTTGAGAAATTTTGGATCTATGAATATTCAAATATGCAAAAGATAAGTAAAACATTTTATTTAAAAAAAGAACCAGTAACTTTTTGAAGCAACACGGACTCAGACACGTAAAGTTTGTTTCATCTGATCCTACCGAAACCTTCAGAATGCAGAAATAAGGTGAGTTTAATGTCCTACTCTGCCATGTTTGCTGTCAAACCTTTCACTATGCTAATGCTAACTCTCGGTACTGACAAGTCCGCTCTGCGCTGGAGCTTTCAACACGTTGGCTTGTACTCGCTGTGTCTCCAGGATAAACAGATGGCAGAGCGTCGGGCTTCAATATCATTTTTGTGGCAAAACCCATCTTTTTTATGTTAAATTCACAAAACAATGCTCTTGAAAATGGCCACTGCAAACCAGCGTTTACTCTGAAACTTTGGCTGGGAAATTATATTTTTTCCAAATCACCTGCTCCCATTTCTCTCAGATTTTTAGATCCTTTGGTAATAAACGAAGGCTCACTGTTTCTTCCTGTGGTAAATGTGCAGCCAAAAACAAAACACACCTCTGTCATCATTTTTAAAGTACTGAAACTTGCAACTTGCATTACGATGCAAGTAGCTACACCTGGCTTCTCCTCTGGCTAGCATCACCGTGCACATAATGATATGAAAAGCGCCACCTCCCTTAACGGGGTTGGTTCCTTAGGTTTGTGACCATGCCTGACTGAATCTGTGTTTTTGAGACTGTCCTTAGTACACTGCAGTTTGAAAGCAGACATGTTCAGCCATGGCATCAGCTGCTTATTTCTCTCCTGATATGTCTTGTAGCACATGAAACATGAGAAAAACCACATGGACACATTAACAAGGTTAAAAACTTGATTTTCACTGGAGGGGTCTTTAACTATTTGGAATGATCCAAACTTGTTAGACTTAACACCTTTTAGTTGTCAGAGATGTAAAACTACCCAATACTCAATAGATATAAGGTGAACATAACTTTGATTTGGTTCGACACCCTGCACTAATGATTAATGAATCAATATTAATGAATCAAAAGGCTGTGGTATTTTGAAATTGAATCACAGTTCCAACTTTTGTTTAGTTGTTACACGCTGTGTTTCCTTTTGTAACTCAGGTCTTCTGAGATAGAGGTTTTCATTTACATACTATAGTTAACTGCCTATTCAGATACTTGTTACCTATTGTAGTCATGTCTCACGTATTGCTCAACACACCACAACACATAATATGATGGAACTGGAAAGGAAACCATGCAAGACTTGTACTCGTATTAAAACTGTCCCCTGGGGCAGCAAGCTAGCAACTTAATGTGCGTATGGAGACCACTGATAATGAATCGTATTACTTATTGTTTGACCAATTTTACGCATTTTATAGGGAATTTCACTTTTGGAGGGTAAGCATGGAAAGAGGTTAACCATCCACAAACAATTATGCTGGTTTTTGTACCATATCATAATAAGAAAGGTAAAATCATTGCAACGGGACTATAAAGTTACTATCTTGATAGATTGATTGATAGATTGATTTTTTGGTCTGGCTTAACAGCTGATTGTCCTATATAGGGCTGCAACTAACGATTATTTTCATTATCGATTAATCTGTCGATCATCTTCTCAATTGATTAGTTGCTTGGTCCAGAAAATGTCAGAAAATGTTGATCAGTGTTTCCCAATGTTTCCCAAATCCCAAGGTGACGTCCTCAAACATCTTATTATTCAGTTTACTGTCATAGAGGACTAAAGAAACCACAACATATTCACATTTGAGAAGCTGGAATCAGAGAATCTGGATGTTACTTAAAAAATGTCTCAAAATGATGAATCGATTATCAAAATAGTTGGCAATTAATTTAATAGTTGACAACTAATCGACTAATCATTGCAGCTCTAGTCCTATAAACTAACTATCCCTCTTCCCACATGAGGATCTAAGTTGCGTTATGGTTCATGGCAGTCGAGTGTACAAAAAAAAAGTAATTTCTTTTATTGGTCAGTAGCTTCTGTGTGATTTTGCTGGCTGCATCATGTGGTCAGTAAAGTTAAGCACCACTGAAAAAGAATCATTAGGTTTTTTATTTCGGAGATTGAAAAGTGTACTTGAAATGGCCAAGCCTGCGCTGGAGATACAAAACAAACTTCCTGTAAAACGCTAATGGTCATGACTGTTTACATGAAGGCGGGGGTAAGCTAGCCGGACAAAGCTTCAGTCATGACATTTTTCCCTTTTTTCTTCTGTTCCTTCTGTAACCCTTGAGAATAGGCTCAATATTGCACACCCTCTGCGTATAATTTAAAACTGAAATTAAAAGTCTAGCCCGTTTTATAGTGGAATGAAAGCTAAGGTGAGATCACAGCACAAAAAAAATGTGGCCCGTTCAGTCGACAATCTGCCAAGAGAAAGGCTGTGAGCCAGTGTCACCACTACACCGCACACACACACATCCGCAAATCCAACCAGCTATTTGATTTATTCTAAAGTTAACGGGGAATGTGAAAAAAGAAAGAAGCTCACAGCAGACCAAGCTATCCATCTCCTCTGCTGAAATAGTGACCTTAGCGGCACATTGTTGTTGCAAGCGCTGTTCCTTCCAGATGCCGGTGGATCTGCAAATGATATCAGATTTTTTTTTTAAATGTGGTATTAAACATTTGATGCATCAAGGACACCCCCGCTGTTTTTTCAGCTGGCCTTGGGGCTGTTACTACCCTAGTGGGCTAATGTTCATTAAAGCATTCAACAACTCAAGATTCATGGTCCTATTGATGACTTGGGAGGGTTTTTTCTACACCCTACCTAATGTGATTTCGTGAAGCGCTCCTCGCTCACAATGCTGTCTTTGTTGAAACATCTAAAAAGCGCAGATTCCCAGAGAGCTCGGAGCAATAAAAACACTTTTTTTTGCACGGGGGTAGGCATGCATCGCTACTGTTTTACTTGGCCAACTGGGAATCTTTGCCAAACAGATGTCTTCATAGAGAAGTCTAGCCTCTCTCATAGACTCGAGTCCCCTCAAGATTCAGAGCAGGGAAATCGCTTGTAATCTGGTATCACTCTCACACAATCCGATTATTTTCTCCCCTTCGCCTCCCCGAAGCAGTTAGGTTACTGAGGTTGTGTTTCTCAATTTGCTGCCTGCGACTTGAGTTTTCTCAGTACGTTGTCACATTAGCAGACAGAACAGTTGCCCAAAGCGGCTAGAGTTAATCACTGTTCGTGTTTTAGTCTCTTTAATCCTACTTCTAATAAAGGATGAGCAGTGCTGCCTTCATGCCAGATTCATAGTGTCAGTTAGCATCCACTTATTAAAGAATCATTCGTATTTTTGTGTAGAAACCAATGCAGAACATCTTTGATTGCAAAAGTATATTATAAAAGGCGAACAAAGACACAAAACAGCATAACATAGACTTTAAGAGGCATATGTCATCTTCACTTGACGCCTACTCTCTGTGTTTTGTACACAGTGTTCTAGTGTTCTATACCTGTATCAGTAGTGCAGGGCTGTTTTGAGGTCAGTCATTCATAAACGGGCTCGGCTGCATTCATCAGCCAGCCTTGACTTCCAGTGGCGGTGGCATTTTGTTGTGTTGTGATATTGCAAACAGATGCTGCATGTTCTCTGGGAAAGGCCCGTCTGTGTGGATATGTAGTAAACACACTTGGCCTGTTGAGAGGGAGAGAGAAAGAAAGAGAGAAAGAAAGAGAGAGACAGGTCCGGGTCCAAGGAAATGTTGTTCAGTGCAAAGTAACTCCTCTCCACAGGACGGTATCTGCGCAGCCCTGCTGAACCAGTTGTTGTGATTGACTGTGTGAAGCGACTGCGTGTCTTCATGTGTGTGTGTGTGGTGCACATATGTCATATATATCCTCCGCCTGTCCCCCCTGTCTTCATGTCCCGTTTTTCTCCTCTGTTTTGGCTCTGAACCGACCCCCTCCCCATTCCCAGATGTAAAAACAACCCCGTCGCGAGTGTACGTTTCCCTGGTAAATCTGTCAGTGCATGCTAAAACCAGGGGCGATATGTCATCCAGATACTGGATGCTCTGCACACCGAGACACCGTGTGAGGCAATAGAGGAGATTTACTTGTTGAGGACGAAGAGGACAACACTGTTTTTTTATGTAAATGTCTGTTCTTTTGGAGCAAGGACAGGATTTCTGAGGGTGAATCATGGCTCGTTGTGAACAGGTGGTGTATTTTTGTCATATTGGATTCAGTTTAGCATATTAAACCCCACAGTCTCTATGTGGTGGATATAAATATGTAGTCACACCATAATTTAAACGCAGGTCACGGGCCTGGCTTAGCGCCTGTCTGAATAGCCGGGGTTAGCGGAAGTTCGGAGACATTGTGTGGTATGTATGTATGTTTTGACAATCCATCATCGATGATTATAGTCTGTCGTCGTGATAGAATATTCTTGGCAGTAATTGTCCAAACCTGTAAGAGTCATCACAGTTGGACTCGACGAGGATGAGGTCATCATGGCAGTAGGAGTGACTGACTGGCCGGCGTGTCCTTTGCATCTCTAGGTGTCGACTTCAAAGTGAAGACCATCGCTGTGGACGGCAACAAGGCAAAGTTGGCAATATGGGTAAGTGACAAACTCAGACAGTGAGTGCTGCTTGATTCAATTAATACTCAATAGAAAAACATACAGTTGTTTAGGTCTTGTCAGTCAGAGCAGAGAGATCATCTGCCTGTTAGACTGTCCCATGTCTCCCAAGTAGCCTTTTACACTGTCATTCCCTCAAATCCCCAAAAGATGGCGCTGAAGTAACACCGTTTCAGCCTACACATGCCATTGGGGACAAATGGGATTCTGCCTCATTTTTTTTTTTAGTCAGTCTGCCCTGGTTTTTCTCCTGTTTGAGCCACTGGTTTTTCCTCTGAGCGTGTCCAGCAGGGCTGAGCTGGTTGTGTTTTGCAGGACACTGCAGGCCAAGAGCGCTTCCGAACCCTGACGCCTAGCTACTACCGTGGAGCCCAGGGAGTCATCCTGGGTAAGCCAAGCTGACGACACCGTCATTATACAACCACCGGCTTGTGTGCGTGCATGTGCCCCCTTCACTAAAGAATCAGACCCAGTCAGGCCCCTGGTTGAGAGTGATGGTTTTTCATCCTGTGACACACACACACACACACACACACTCTCTCTCTTTCTTTCTGGAAGTCAGTTTATACCCTTAACCGAAGCCCCTCAAATGGACACGCATATACATACACACACACAGGAACCAAGTTAAAACTCTTAACACTAAAGCAGACATCCTCTGCAGCCCACGGTTTGTGACCACTCTAATGGTATATGGAAACAGGAGGCGCCTTGCAGTAGCACTGGGGCTGGGAATCACCAGAGAGCTCACAAAATTATACTTTATAATATGATAATATTATATCATATAAGACTTAAATTAAAAAAGTTAAATTTAACTTATTAACTCATGTAAAAATGAATTAGGTCTATGCTTTTCGATGCTCAAATACTACTATGAAACTCTTTTGAATGATTTTATTCTCAAGGGTAACATGTCACAAATCTGCATTAGGCAGCCTGTAATTTATGACCTAGAACTTGAAATAAAAACATAAACAGCGTCAGTACAAGCTGATATTGTGTGTGGATACAGTTTGTACCTTATGCAGTGTTGTCCTATTGTTGTATCACTGTATTTTGAGATGGGGAAACGAAAAATACACATTTCCTCCAATGACCCTCAGTCTCTAACCTTGTCAGATAAAAGTGTGTGTGTGTGTGTGTGTGTGTTCTCGTTCTTTAATTCTGAGCATCCCTCGCCCTTTGCCACAGTGTACGATGTGACGCGACGGGAAACTTTCGCCAAGCTGGACAACTGGCTCAACGAGCTGGAGACGTACTGTACGAGGAACGACCTTGTCAAAATGCTGGTGGGGAACAAAATAGATAAGGTGAGAGAGGGTTTGTGTGTTTACAACGTGTCTGTTGTCTGTCACGTGGCGGTAGATGGGCTCCAACAGGTAACAAGACAAGTTTCATGACAGCGGAGCAACACTGTTTTCTGCATCCAGCTCGTCACACACAGGATGTCTTGATATATTTCTGGGCTTTTATTTTGAGCTTTGATTCTCCCTGATAAAGAAATTCATAGTCTGCTACTAATCACAGGGTTTTGTCGGTTGTATTTTCCACCTCATTTTCTTTTTTTAAAGGAATGCAATAATACAAAATGACGTTTGAAGATCTAGTATCAAGGACAAAGTGTATTTAGGTATATAGCAAACTAGGGCTGCAACGAACAATTATCTTCCATATTGATTAATCTGTCGATCATTTTCTCAATTCATCGATTAGTTGTTTGGTCCATAAAATGTCAGAAAATGGTGAAAAATGTTGATCAGTGTTTCCCTAAGTCCAAGGTGACGTCCTCAAATGTCTTGTTTTGTCCACAACCACAACATATTCAGTTTACTGTCATAGAGGACTAAAGAAACCACAACATATTCAGTTTACTGTCATAGAGGACTAAAGAAACCACAACATATTCAGTTTACTGTCATAGAGGACTAAAGAAACCACAACATATTCAGTTTACTGTCATAGAGGACTAAAGAAACCACAACATATTCAGTTTACTGTCATAGAGTACTAAAGAAACCACAACATATTCTTTAGTCCATAGAGGACTAAAGAAACCACAACATATTCACATTGGAGAAGCTGAAATCAGAGAATCCGGACATTTGTTCTTAAAAAAAAATTACTCAAAACGATTAATTGATTATCAAAATAGTTGGTGATTAACTTAATAGTTGACAGCTAATCGATTAATCAACTAATCGTTGCAGCTCTAATAAAACATCAGCGGCTGCTGTGGCAAGGGACAGAGACCGTTGGCGCAAACTCGTTGGAGGCCCTACTCTTCACACCAGAAGAAAAAGGACCTAAGTCAAGTCAAATATCATATGTTCTTTTTTTTCCACCAGGGGGAAGTGTGGGGCAGTTATAGAAGCTGACAGTGTATTAGAGTAAAGTGCTGCTGGGTGGATGTTAGTGTACAAAAAAAATACATTACATTGCAACATAAAAAAGACATAATATTACATGACAGTTAAAAACTTAAAATACAAACATGTTTAAAAGTAGACTCAATTAAATGGT
>CABFOS010114869.1:0-11440 GCA_900660315.1 Diretmoides pauciradiatus
AATCAGTCTATCAGTCTATCAGTCTATCAGTCTATCAGTCTATCAGTCTATCAGTCTATCAGTCTATCAGTATATCAGTCTATCAGTCTATCAGTCTATCAGTCTATCAGTCTATCAGTCTATCACAGTCTATCAGTCTATCAGTCTATCAGTCTATCAGTCTATCAGTCTATCAGTCTATCAGTCTATCAGTCTATACGTCTATCAGTCTATCAGTCTATCAGTCTATCAGTCTATCAGTCTATCAGTCTATCAGTCTATCAGTCTATCAGTCTATACGTCTATCAGTCTATCAGTCTATCAGTCTATCAGTCTATCAGTCTATCAGTCTATCAGTCTATCAGTCTATCAGTCTATCAGTCTATCAGTCTATCACAGTCTATCAGTCTATCAGTCTATCAGTCTATCAGTCTATCAGTCTATCAGTCTATCAGTCTATCACAGATCTATCAGTCTATCACAGTACATCTATCAGTCTATCAGTCTATCAGTCTATCAGTCTATCACTATCAGTCTATCAGTCTATCAGTCTATCAGTCTATCAGTCTATCAGTCTATCAGTATATCAGAGTCTGATGTTTGCGCTCCTGATGACTAATTGCAAAATACCATTTATGTCCAAATCAATCAGTTATGTGTCTGTGGAGACGGAGGAGTCTGTCTGAGCTGCTTCACTGTGATATGATGTTAAATGTTGTTGATTATTTCACAGTGTATAAGACTGTAATAATCCCAGTAGGGGGGGGGACAACAGTGAATTTGAAGTAATAATGGCCACATGGTGATTGACGAGGAACCCATTCATACATTTATCTTGAAAAATGATTCGACACTCTCCCAATTTGGCGAGGTGGGATGTCCTCCGCTCTCCACCAATCTCCATCCTCTTTCCTCCCTCTCTGGGTTTTTATTGCTCCGCAGTGAGCCTTCAAAGAGCCCAGAGTCTGTAATTAGGGGGCGGGCTCCCCGTCTGTCAAAACACTTCCCCGCGTTACTACTCAAGTTCTTCCAAACTGTCCCGGGACACAGAGCTCCCCACTTCCCTCAGCTTCCTTAGGATTTTGTTTCTCAGGGATGGCCGCATCTATTCTGGAGGTAGGGAATGTGATTGTAAGTGTTTTTCTGATTCATTTCCAGATACTTACTCAACTTTTTATGATGTGAATGTTGTTGGAGATCCAACTACAGTTCATTTTGAGACAGTTGTAAGTTTTAAGTGAAGAAACTTGTGTTTTTTGGCAAATGGAAGGTGTTGGGCTTTGTAAATGATATAAGGCTGAGTATAAATCTGACATGATCAGAAATTGAAAATGATAACTTACAAGGGATGAAGAATGCTTTGTGGTTTCTGTGGTGGGTAATTTAGAACAACTAGAGCATGAGCTGTCTGACAGAGTTTGGCTCAATACCCTATATGATGAAAGTACAGGTCCAGATATGTTAACTTCTGCTCACTTTTGCATAGGCTGATATTTGCAATTCCTGTGGGCTTATTTTAAGTGTTATATCTACATCTCCGGGAGCATGCAGGAGCAGGTTAATTACATTTTAATCATCACTGGTCGCTCGCAGGAGAATTAGTGGGCTGCAGGATTTCGAACAGACAACACACATTAGAGTAAAACAATTTTCGGTCTGTGATCAAACATTGTTGACCTGTAAATGAGAGCGAGAGAGCGGGATGGGCCAAGTCGACCCCAGGCACTTGTTGGAAGAGTTGGAGATAACCACTAATCACCTCTGACTGGGGCCAGTGGGGACAGGAGAGTCTGCATGGGTTCGAATACTAACGCTGCAAACCTATAAACCCATATAGGAATATTATAAAGATGTTATAATATAGGAGATACAATTTCTTATTAGCTCTCTCTAATTGTAATAGTATAATAGGCCCTGATATGTTGGCACTAATAACAATGCTTTATGGAAAAACATATTGGAAAAATGGAGTATTAGTCTTCTAGATAAAATGAATTCCCTTATATTCATTATGTATGAAGAGGTTAAGTTACATATACGCAAAAAAAACTGTCCACTTGAAGAATGGAAACTGCTGAGTTTTCCATATTCTGTATGCTAATGTTATGAATGTTTACAGGATAATAACACGCCACAATTCGACCGACTGGTGACATCAAAATCAGTAATGCTAATGAAAAGAGAACAATGGTGAGGCGGTTATGGTGCCATTGTGTCAGGGCATAACTTTGAACCATCTCTAATGCCATGGTGACCACTGGGGGGAAAAACATGTTTGGCAAGATATCTATGTCTGGTATAACCGGGACATAATTACTGACGCTATTACACAAACACTGAGATACATAATCAGACAATGTGTAGCTACACATGCTGCCCCTTGATATGGAGACTAGAGACTTTACAGCAAACATTTATGATCTCAGCGAAAATCCGGCATATAGACAGCGGTTTAAGTGAAACAAAAGAGCACGGAGATTCCTCCTTTGCTGAGCAGAGCAGAACATCCACAAGCTTAAACATACACTGCTCAAAATTGCCCTGACCACTTAGAAAATGGAGAGAGAGCAGGAAAAGCCAGTGGTGGCAGTCAGACATAAGTTTTTTATTAGAGTTGACACTGACAGAAGCAGCAGCAGCAAGCAGCCATTTCCTGCAGACAGACAGTCTCAATTACCCTCTCTCTTTCTCCGCCCCAGGAAGAAGCACGCTATGGCTCCAGTCCTCTGGCTATGTTGACTGCTACCTGTAACAAGTTTGGCAGCACCAGCCCCATCAGGGATTCAGCTACACCCGGTAAGACTGGCAGCAGCACTCCAGTTAAGAAGCCCTACGCCATGACCTCTGACCTTCAGACAGCTAAGAACGGCCGCACCGCAGACGGCAGTGGGCTGGCGGACTCCTACACTGGCTCCTTCACCACAGCCGGAGGAGGAGGTGGGGGGCTCCTCACCCCCACCGGAAGCCCCCCTCCTTCCGCCGGAGGGTACACTACAGAGTATAACCCGTTCTCCCACTCCTTCCAGACCTCTGTCTCCCAGGACCCGTCTCTTCTTGTGTCCAAGACCCACGCTACGGCCGACTGCCTCACTAGTGTCTACACCTCCCTGGACATGACACACCCCTATGGCTCCTGGTATAAGGCTGGTATCCACCCTGGCATCACTGCCGCCCCAGCTAATGCCACGTCCTCCTGGTGGGATGTCCACCCCAACTCCAACTGGCTGTCTGCAACCCAGCCCCAGGCGGATGGCGGTCTCCAGGCCTCTCTGCAGCCTGTAGCCCCCCAAGCCTCCCTCAGCCCACAGCTGCCCAGCTACAGCAGCGACTTCACATCCCTCAACCCAGCTCCTTACTCTTCTGTGGGACTGGGCTCTTCCTCACACCTCCTCCAGCCCTCCCAGCACATGCTGCCCCAGGACATGTACAAGCCCAAGCCCGTGCCCAGTGCGGGGCTGATAGAGAACCCCATGGGCCTGAAGCCTGCGAGGGGATCAGGTGGCTACGGCGGAGGGGGGACCCCTACCAGATCATCCTGTGACTGCCCCAACTGCCAGGAGCTGGAGCGGCTGGGAGCCTCAGCTGCGTCCCTGAGGAAGAAGCCGGTCCACAGCTGCCACATCCCAGGCTGTGGGAAGGTCTACGGCAAGGCCTCCCACCTCAAAGCCCACCTGCGCTGGCACACTGGGGAGCGGCCCTTCGTCTGCAACTGGCTGTTCTGTGGGAAGCGTTTCACTCGTTCGGATGAACTGGAGAGGCACGTGCGCACACACACGCGGGAGAAGAAGTTCACCTGTCTGCTGTGCAACAAGCGCTTCACACGTAGCGACCACCTCTCCAAGCACCAGAAGACCCACGCGGAGTCGGCGCTGCAGGGGAAAGGTGTGGCCGCGGAGGGAGACACGGATCCTAGGAACGAGGAGAACGCAGACCTTAACAACAGCGCTGTACCCACCAACTCTGTCCCCGACCCGATCACCAACGGAGACGAGAAGACTGGCACACCTAATGGAGTGGAGAACAGCAGCGGACTGTTGGAGATCTGACTTCATGCATTTTTCAATGCATTGCCATTTTAAGGCATAGCTGGGTTCGTTTTTTAGTTGTGGTGATGAGTTCACCATTTTAAATAAAAAGACAACATTTTGTTTCAAGAGATGCTAAGGGTACAACGGACCATGTTTGAAAAGTCATTTTATGATAAATGACTGAGCATGTTGCAGGTAGCAATCACTTTATGTGGACCACACACACACACACACAATTATGAGCAAACGTGCAGACACACACACACACACACACACACGTATACATTTCGTTGTACCAGTATTTGTACTCTGTGCAATGGCAATAAAGTTGAATCTAATCAAACTTTATCTAATGAGCAATCATACAAGCAGCAAATAGACAAATGCAGGCACACATGCAAGCGCATACGCACAGAAACAACTATCAGCGAATGTGCATGCATACATAGATGCACGCACACATGCACATGCACATCTGCGCACACACACACAGTAAACACAGTAGTAGACTACACACATTTTCTGAATTTCAAATGAGACAAACCACTGGGGAAATTTAATCTGCAAAAGCAGAAGGAAAAGAGCTATGAAGCCACAAAAGGAAAGTCGTTTTAGAAAGAGAGTTAGGTTGGGATGATGAAGTTGATGGAGCATTGCATGCAGACAAAAATCAGATTTACAGCCGTACTTTGATACTTATTCATTATTCCTGAAACAACCAATGGACAGTCTTACATACTGCTTCTTTGTCGGCAAAGGAAATTTGATTGAATTTTTTTTGTATCTCACTTTTGTGCCTGTTTGCTTCTTACTATGTCTAATTTAAATTCATATTTACATAAAATAATCTAATTTATGTCTTAAATTATACACATGAAAGATTATCTTGCATCATGTAGGAAATATAATACCTGAACAATTGCAAGATAGTTGAAGCTGGCCAAAAAAAATGGATTAAATTAAGACTTTTTTCTATTTATTGGTTATAAAGTGGAGTTTGAGGCGATCGTGTTGGCAGATTTATTTATAGATCTTGAAGTTAGATGTGTGTGTAAACTATTTCTATATAACCTTTTATTTGTGAAGTTTTCCACACCTGGCAGAGTAATGGTTAATGAGGGCTTCTCCTTGTTTGTACATACTATGCATTTCCAACAATAGAGATGTTGTTAGGTGTTATTTTTCTACCTTTTTATGTATTTTCTATATTTGTAGAAGTCTCTTACTTTACACAATGAACGGACGTCGTTGTTGCTCCAGTTAAAGACAGTGATAACTTCATGTGTTGCTGATTATTCTGTTCATGGTACAACTGAACCATAGATGTTTGTTTACTTGGATGTGAAATGAGCGTATAGGGTACTGTAAATAGTGATAAAGCATGAACCTGTTAAAGATGTATCACGGTGGGGAATCGTGACTATTTTGGTGCTTTTAAAAGTAAAGACATTTCAAATGAAATTTTTCACTGGTTTTATTTGATATCAAAGTGTTGCCAAAAGCGGCCTGAGCACAAACAGTCTCTATGCATACTTTAAGAAAGAAAACGAAAAGCGGTTGCGCATTCACCCTTAAGTTCAGCCCTCGACACCCCATCCTCCCCTCGCTCACCTCTCCTCCCTCTCTCTCTCTCTCTCTTCATATCTTACTATATTTCCACCTCACATGGCCAAGCAAATACTTTCATTATCTTCTGCAGCGCAAACAAAGCCGTCCACTGAGGTGAAGTCTCGGTTCCACACAATGACCCCCTTTCAGAGAGCCACTGTAGTTACACTCCAGACAATTACTCCACTCTCCAGCTTGAGAGGGGTAATTACTGCGAGCGATGCTCCAGCAGAGTCGGTGGAGGAGAGAAGAGGGGATTAGGAGAGGGGAGACGTGGTTGTATTGTTTACTGAGGGAGGCGGTCAAACAAAGGGCCCCAATTAAGGCGAGATGCAGGATGAAAGACAGATTGTGGAGGTACTAATGCAGAGGAGAAGCCGGGCTAGTTAACATTCTGATATAAAAACCTCCTGCTACTGTACCTGTACACGCACATGTAGATGTCGTGTACTCGTTCTCGTCTGTACTGAGTCTGAAACACAACAGGTGGCTACTGCAGCTCTATGGACTCTCTGGTTCACTATGGCTATTGCAAAGACTAATAAAAATACTTGAGCTGGGTTTACTGCCGCTGATAACTGGGCCCTAACAACGAGAAACATTAAACCCCTTCGGTCAGATTGCATCTTTATGACATCATACACTTCAAAATGCGTCGACAGGTGAAGTTTGATATGTTTTCAGTGAAAGATTCAAATCATTCCCGGCTCTGTGGAAATATAGTATATAGTTACGACAAAATCCTTAATGCAAAAGGAAAAAATAACATTCGTATGACAGAAGAGCACGAGAGAGACCTGTGCTGCTGGAACACCCCCGTAGCTCCTGACTCTCCTGTTGTAACATTTACACTTCCCAGCCTGCATGGTTCCAATTTAAGGCTTCTAATGAGCTGTAGTTGAGGTCAATTTATATAAAACGTCCCGGGGCCGACTCTGTCATCAGGGACCGACATGTTTATGGTGGTCTGAAGTGGGCGTGCGGTCGAGTCCACAACATAAAAGGCAACCGGGGGGAATGGGGTATGGGCAGGGTGTGTCAGGCCAGAGAGAGAGGGTGGGGGGTAAGGAGATGGTCAGTGGCTTTTTAAACCTCTCTTGCTACTGGTAGTTTTTTTCTTTCCTTTAAAGAAAACACTCCCTCAGCAGCGGTGGTGGCATAACCTAAACTTTATTTTTACTTTTTTTTATTTAGAAAGCCAGGAAACATTAAGTGTTGCTTCAAATAAGGTCATAAAAGGATAAATATACATGCAGTGACACACAGTGGCAAGAGCCAGAATCTGGACAATTTGTTCCATATGGTTTGCTTCCTTGCCCCTCTGTCCTCCGTTCACCGCAGCAAACGTACAGTTCATATCACTGCACATACACGTAACTGTTGTTGTTAGAGACCAGCATGGACCAGGTAATTCCACAGGATACCAGAGCGACTGCTAAACACATCACACAGTCCATTTGCAGCCCCGGAGAACATGAAGAAGTCATTTGAAAACATTCGGCGGAGTGTTTAGTTTAGGCCTCAGACTTGATGAGTAACACAAACGCATGCTTAATGAATTAGGGGTTTTCAACCTTCTGACACACTCGCATTTAGTTTTATACCCCTCCAGCACTCTTACTGAGAGATGAGAGAACAAAACATCATGATGTGTTCGCCGCAAATGCTAATGAATCCCCCTTTCCTGCTATTATCTGCTCCTAACTGAATAGCCCCGTGAAACAATGGGGCGCTCTGACACGGCCAGGGGCATGGGTGCCTGCTTCCCCAAAGCCCATGGGTATAAGTGTGTGTGTGTGTTGGAGGGGGTGGGGGGTTGTGGGAGGCATTAAAGGCAGGACAAAAGCACAGGTGTCCGCAGGTGTGACTGGGTCTCTGTGGCCGAGTGGGCGGAGGAAAGAGGAAGGAGAATGTCGGCGCGGCCAGAGGCTCAACGGTCAGCCCATAAGCAAAAACAAGATAAGGTCTTTTGGGATTGGGGGGAACGGCAAACTGACCCGGGTGAACCATAACATGACCTGGAGATCAGTCAAACAGAACAGGGGTTAAAGAGGAAAACATGACAGATAAGAGAGGAGAAGAGGTGAAAAGGTCGAGGTCCGCTGCAGATGTGCTTCAGGACTACTTTACCTATGGTTTTTAACCATCGTGTGCATTAGTCAGGCAAAGAAACCTCAGTTAGCAGTGATCTGGCTCATGCTGCAGTATGACGTCACGTGTCTCTCTGCACTCCGTCCGATTTCTGCTCACTTGGGAGTATCTGAAAAGAAGTTACTGAAAGGACGGACCACCGAGTCCCGTTTGATCAAACATCATCAAGATTTCGAGTGCCATTCACGTTTTTTTAACAGCGCTGCGATATTATCTGTTGCTACGGGTTGATCTTGTGCCTGTAAAGGGAGTCGGCCTCCGTCGCTGCACGATGCACCAAATGTGCCACTAAACGAGGCCATTTTGTTTATAGGAACTGTGGGAGGATTGTGGGTGACTCGGTGCCCCTTTAAAAAGATAATATGCTTCCCGTTTAATGGCGTCCGGATGACAAATTGCTTCCAGTGGGAAAATGATGTTAAGAAAATTGTATGTGTGACACTTAAAAAGACATATCCACTCTGCTCAAGATGGCCGACGTCCGGAATTCAACAGTAGATGTCGCCGGACGTTTCTGAATATGTCGTCTTTGCTCCCGAGGCGTCGATGGAAACGATTCGGTTCTTCGAAAACTTTATCAGCAAATCTGCCTTTGCCCCCCCGAGCACTTCATCATGTTAATTGTGTAATGATAATATATGGACGACAAATGAAAAACATACAAAACGTGAGGTCACACGAGGGAATCTATAGTAGGAGCACATGAGGCTGCTATGGCTTATTTAATTTCAACCTCAATGGAAAGTCTTATTCATTGACAAGAGAAATAGTCGTATGCACTGTGACAGCACAGAGCAAATAGCTCTTGGAGATGGTAGGAAAAACACTTAGAAAATTGGTGCCCATTATAACCTAATACCCTTACAAATATATAGAGCACCCATAAACTGTTCTTTCCTTTTGAAAATGCTTACTATCCTGATGGTATTCTGACTGACACACAGCCCAAACCATCCTTGTTTTTTTCATCTCAAGCCACTAAATACTTCCTTGGAACATTTAAAGGGAAGGGATTTAAGAGAGACAGAGCAGTGAAGGGATAGCGAGTAAGGAAACACAAAACCCTCAGGAAAAAAAAAAAGTTTGAGAAAACACAATAAGAAAGACCTGCCACTAAAAGTACAGCGGTTAGTGAGAAAAGGGAAACCGACCAAACAACAAATGAATCAGGATTTGGATGGAGCAGATCAGACGAAAGGAAGAAGGAAAGGGGAGGACAGCGGGAGAGAGAGGGAGAGAGAGAGAGAGAGAGGGAGAGAGAGAGAGAGAGAGAGAGTCAAAATGAAGTTAGAGAGCTGAGTGATTTGGGTTGGAAGCGGGAGCAGGGAGTCAGGGTTGGCAGGGTTTTGGTGGAGGAGTGTGGTGGTTCAGAAGTCCTCCAGCGCGAGGCGCCAGCGTGTCCGGCGGGGGCCCTGACCATGAGCTGCCTCACCCCCCCGGAGCCACGGCCACAAACCCCCTCTCCCCCTTCACCACCAGCACCACCACCCATCCAACCCCAAACCCACTGGCAGGCAGCGCTCCACTGAAGCTGCTGCTGCTGCTGCTGCTGCTGCATGTTTATTTAATATTCAGAAGAAATTGAAATATCTTTGTGGGTTAACACACATACATACACAATGACATAGACACGCGTGCACACTCTCTCGCCCGCGCGCACACACACACACACACATGTGCGCGCATACACTCACACACATTACCACCACCAAATATAAATAAATAAAGTAGAGTAATAATATTCTCTTGATCTGCGGCCAAGAATAGAGTTAGAGAAAATCTTTTTCAAATGGTGTTTTCAGAAGCGTAGTAGGAGGAGCGTAAAGGCCTGACACTGCATGTTGCCTAAGCAGGCGGCCTGTCTGAGTCTGACTCCCACAGCATTAACAAAGTGGTTAACAAACAATAAATACTTCCCGTGTGACGAAGAACAGCGGACATGCACAAATATCTCAAATGTGCGGAGAGTTTCGAACGCGGGTTACACAACACATGGATGGAGGGACTCTGCTGTGAAGTTAACATGAGAGATGAAGCATTTTGCATGTTCAGCAACTTGGCAACTCAGATGTTTAGCAAGTCACACCCAAGAGCTGCCAATAAGAACGCATACATGAAGCGTTTAATGAGCAAATGTGCATGCACGATTCCTTCTGTATGTGCCTGTGCATGAGTGAGTGCACACGCCCATCCATAATGACTCTGATCATTACAGAGCAATTCTTTCATACAGAAATCCCTTAAACAGCCTTGGTTTTGGACTTCATGCTATCCCCCTTCTGTCTCCTCTCTCCTCAACAGCCACCAACCACTGCTGCTGCCAAAAATAACACAGGAGCGCCACTCGAACTCGCGCCTCACCACAGCGCAGCTTGGCCGCAAGAGAGGGATCAAAACACACACAAAAAAGGAAACACATCATATTGTGGAAGGAGGGAAAAAGAGCATTCATATAGCTCCATGCTTGAAGATATCTCCTGATGATTTTGGCAATGAAGGAACCACACATACTAATGCATCGGGCCAAGATAGGGAAGAGGAGGGTGTGTGTGTGTGTGTGTGTGTAAGTATACTATTTCAACTGCTTAGATGGTATTCATTTCAGATCTTAGTCAGTCAGTAATTCAACCACTAGCCCAATAAAAACACTTACATTATCACGTTAAAGGTCAATAAATTAGGCCCTTCAACCAATAAACGAAGGTCTGGCGAACAAGGCAAATGAGAGCTGAAAGTCTGAATAATGAGAGGGAGGGGTATGCCCTTGTCACAGATGAATCATGGCACCGTGATTGTAGGTTTGGGAGTTCAAATGGGAGACAACTTTACTCATTGTCATGGCCGGTTCACTTTGTGTTGCAGTTGGCAGAAAGTGCGTATCCACGTTGCCAGTGAATGAATGTGTAGCCATCAGAATTCCAGTGTGGCCAGTAGAGGTCTATGAGCAAACCATCGTGCGATGAACTGACCGACCACAGGAGCAAAGAAAACGGGGGAAATGTGGAAAAAAAATGAACTGAAATATTTGACTCAAAGAGAACTGCCGCTACGTTCGCGGGGCAATATGTTCTCCACCGGTGGTTCCCGAGATCTCGAGGGCGGCACAGGTTCTCAGAGGAGCGTATGAGGTAAAGGAATCAGAACTAAGACATCTATAGAAGGAAAGTCGTTAAATACTGCGGTCAATTAAAACCCAACACACACACACTACGCCCAATAACAAAACAAGTGTCCCCTACGAGTAAATGCGCAGTACATCTGCATCCAAACCCTCATTTCTACATTTAGAATGGACAGTAAATCAAATGAGAGAGATTTGCCATGTTGACATCTTTACGGTGGGAATGACAGGTGTCAGGAAACTCAGAGGCCCCGAAGGAAGTGAATGCAGCTGAGGCCCTACAGCAGAGAGGCCCTACAGCAGAGAGGCCCTACAGCAGAGAGGCCCTACAGCAGAGAGGCCCTACAGCACAGAGGCCCTACAGCAGAGAGGCCCTACAGCAGAGAGGCCCTACAGCAGAGAGGCCCTACAGCACAGAGGCCCTACAGCACAGAGGCCCTACAGCACAGAGGCCCTACAGTACAGAGGCCCTACAGCAGAGAGGCCCTACAGTACAGAGGCCCTACAGACAGATGTCCTACAGTACAGAGGCCCTACAGTACAGATGTCCTAC
>CABFOS010115093.1:0-10151 GCA_900660315.1 Diretmoides pauciradiatus
CCATAGTACTACCGTAGGAGATAACACACACACACACACACACACACACACACACACACACACACACACACACACACACACACACACACACACACAAAATAAGTCACCAATTTACAAGCCAACCACATCTGTTACAGTCTTGCTTTCAGACAGGCAATCATATAGGCTACCTTGCCTGTTATTGGGTTTCACCTTTAGACCAAGCTATCATTCAGCATGCTGTTTATTGGTAATGTGTTTCGATATAGTGCTGCAGTGCAATATAATTGTGCACTTCAGTTCTGCTACGTGCTGGAAATGTGTTGATAGTCGATCTGGGCTTCATTCCTAACCACAGGATTTTCTCTCCACTTCACTCACAGCCTGGCGATGGTCAGACCGTCAGAGGACTAAAACTGGAAAGAAATCAGATTCATTATTGGCGGCAGGCATTTTCAGTTTCAGTTAAATTTCAGTTTCCTTTCAATTATGAAATAATGGGATGAACAATTTGCACTTACTGTATGCATCACAAATGTAAATATGTATTACAGGGTGTACATGTTACAGTTTGGCTGTAAGTTTTGTGGGTTGTTGTTTTTGTGGGTAGAAAATTCCCAAAACTCCCGTAGAGCAGATATAGAATTTGTGGATGGACATTTTGTGAATTTCGACAGTATCATTGCACTCAAGGGGAATTGTGACTAGTAAGTGAAAAAAACAAGTCGTTGTTTTCATTTTTACCATTGATGTAGAGAACAGTAAATCTAACTCGCTTTGCCTACTGTTGTATTTGCGGAAAACAAATGAACCAACCTTTGGCTTGTAGAAGACATGAACATAAATATTTCTAATGTAAATACATAGCATACATCATAGTAAGTCATATCAAACTGACTTACTGTAAGTTATATGAAGATTGGATCCTTTAATGGAAAAAAGGAAGTCATAGTTACAGTAACACAGTTTTATTGACCATTACATCACATGCACATGGACATGCACATGTACAAGCACATGCACATGCACATGTTGTAGAAAGTTAGTAGGCTTTTCTAGCAAGTTGGCTCCATTAGCAGTAAAAGACTTATATTTTGTTATCAGCAGGCTACCATGCTTCAATATCCTCAAACACAAAGATCAACCTGTGTGTGTGTGTGTGTGTGTGTGTGTGTGTGTGTGTGTGTGTGTGTGTGTGTGTGTGTGTGTGTGTGTGCAACATATGTAACATATTTGCCTCAGCATGCATGAATGCTTGGAAACAGCAGGATGTACCATTGGTGAGTCAGCAGCAGACTCACCAACGACCACTTAGAGCGGTGACCACCTAGAGTGGTGGTCGCGTTCCTCAAGATAAAAACCATTTGCTTGAAAACTTCAAGTTTTGCTGTTTCACATTTTCTCGACAACTGTGCACTTCAGTTCCCCTACTGTTCCTCAGAGGAAATTAATGGTAGCTTTCTGCCGTTCGTGAGTCATTGGTCTAGTATGAGTCAGCTGTTCGGCAGGTGGAGGCACTTAATGGAGCCCTGAGTGTAAGATTTCTCCACAATAAATGTCTGTTTGTGTGCATACTAACTAGGCCAGAACATTTCACAGCCTCTTTATGTTTGCCTGCAGCGCAGACATTCAATAAATATAAACGCCAGATCAATAGTTTCACCACACCTCAAGATTAACATGGATTTAATGTGTTCTACTCTGCACTCATAGAGATATCTTCCAAATTTCTCCAGAAAAGTTGGGATGGATACGCAGAGGGAACTGTTGTCTGAATGCAGGTTTAATCTTACTGCTCTCACCAGTGAATGAATTTCACATAGTTCTCAGCATTTTATTACTTGACCCTATTCCGGACAAAAGGTAGGTTACAATATACAGTAGTGGAGCGGTGCTGTTGAGCAGCACGTTCTACTGTATGTTCAGTGCTGGTGTAGCCAGTATGGTAACTAACTTAAAGGGGCGGAAGTCGGATTCGAACCCCGGGCTCCCGCTCCAAAATACATTGCAACAACCGCTTCGCCAAGATTACCGGCTTCCTTGGCCGAGATGTTATCGGGGTTTTATCTTTGACGAGTGTGTTTCACCTGATCAACTCCCTACTAGGGTTGGATACCGAGCTCGGTACTTTTAAGGGTACCGACCGAATTACGTCGGTACTACCGAGTATAGATTCACATAAAATCAATCGTGCCGAAATTCGATACCTGAGAGAATCTGGGTGAGAGAGGAGAGAGAGAGAGATTTGTTTGCTTTCAGTTTGGTTTCTCTGCTACTGTCTTTCTAGAAGCTATGGGGAGCAGAGTGAGAAGGTGGAAGGAAAATGTCAAGTTCAAATTTGTCTTAGCAATAAAAAAAGACGTTCTTTAATGCAGTCAACCGTCGTTTTGTGTTCTTCAGGTGGACCGTGACAGCAGGCAGCCTGACAACTTTTGCTGTTGTGAATGCATTCAAGTGCGCCTGGGAAATTTGGGCACAACTTTCGCCGTAATACATTATGATGCATTCAACTGTGCCTAGGAACAGAAAACAGCTCTTCATGCATCAAGAGTCATGAGGGAGAGTCACACGGTGGAGTGTAAAATGTGTCAGATAAATAACAAATGTTTTAAATAAATAACAATGTTGAAATTGAGAAGTTTGGACTTATTTTGTACAACTGAAATTACATTTTTCTTATTACAGAGCGAGTAAAGTACCGAAACAAGGAACCGTACCGGTACAAATGTGAACGGAACCCAACCCTACTCCCTACCACTGCCACACTGGCCTTACGAGGACTCACAAGGATCTACTCAAGCATAAATCCGGGTCACGGCACCAATGTAACCGGTATGGTAACTAACCCAAAGGAGCGGAGGTCGGATTCAAACCCCAGGGTCCTGCACCGAAAAACCGCTGTGCTACCACTGTCACACTGGTCTTACGAGGACTCACGAGGATCTACTCCGTTACACTGGCAAAAAATAACTTGGCTACAGACAGAAAGGTCCCATATCCAAGCTACAGAGCCTGGGTAGGGGTGTCACCATATTTAAATTCCATAGTGACTATATTGCTGGGAAATGAACCAGTACTGTCACATTCTCATTCTGTAAATAAACTGGGAAAAAACAACAACAAAAAAACCCTTGAGTCAGTCAGTCAGTTTTCCACTTTTTTCCATATCAATACTGCATAGTAAAGTTTTCCTCTGCTTACTTTGATATATTAGTGTCGTCTCCTCGTCCAACCTGGCGTAGCAGGAAACTCCCTCTTATCTGACCGTTGCCTGACAATTGCAGCTCTGTTTTTCATGTCACTGTGCAGTGAGACCTGCACACACACACAGCACTGCAACCATGAGCCAGATAGGTAAGCCACTGCTTTTCATTCTGTATTCAATATTTAAATGGAACATATATTTTATCTGGGAGGATGATAAAGATGAACTGCTTTAATTTGCTTGCTGTGTTATTATCTCGTTGGCAACGTTTGCACCGCAGCCGTATTTTTAATAGAACGATACCTGAAGTGATTAAATGATTACATGTATCATTTTGTTGGCACAGTGTTGACAGGAACAAAAACTAAGTTTCCACGTTTAATTAGATTTCTTTTAGATTTCAATGTCTGTGCAACGAGAAGAAAAGGGATAATATCTCACCGCACCCTAAGAGTTAATTCTGAGCGTGAGTGTTTATAGGTAAATCCCTGAACTGTTTCAGCAGGTTATATTTTGATTGGTTGCAATGCGGGACAGTGGTAGGAAACTCTGGAATCACTGGCCAACATGGATGCTCCTACAACTTAAACTGCTTAAAACGCTTCAAATAAGCAAGGGTGGCCAGTAACAAAGTACATTTACTTGAGTACTGTACTTAAGTACATTTGTCGAGTATCTGTACTTTACTTGAGTATTGTTTTTGGGAAACTTATTACTTTTACTCCATTACATTTGAAAGACAAATATTGCACCTTTGACTCCACTACATTTCTATGAAAGTTCCCGTTACTTTTTGAAACATCGCTTTAAAGCCGATGAATTTTCTTTTCTTTTCTAAAATGTGATGTAGGCCAGATGCTGAGGAAGCTGCATCTACTGTCAGGCTGATGCACACATGTGCATGAACACACACACACCACACGTGTCTGTTCTCTGTTTTGTGTGTGCTATTTTGGGGGTGTTAATAAAACAAAGAAAGTAGAACGGCGATGGCTTTGTTGGTTCAATCGTTTAAGCTTTTTATCAACAGGTTCAGTGCGTTCAGTCGGTTGTTTCGGAGTCATTAGGTTCTTTGTGCATTTTGGCAACAATACAACAATGCATTGACTTGACATTATTAAGAAAATGTACTTTTGAATACTGAAGTATTTTTATAGGCAAATACTCCAGTACTCCAGTAAAAACTTTCACTTGTATTGGAGTCATATTTGAACAGGAGTATCTATACTTTGGCTCAAGTAATGGAGTTGTGTACTGTACTGTAGATTAGATTAGATAAGGTTAGATTAGATTCAACTTTATTGTCATTGCTCATAGTACAGGTATTGAGACAATGAGATGCGGTTAGCATCTAGCCAGAAGTGCAAATAGCAGTAAAGTGCAAAAAGATCAGTAGATACAAATGGAGATGAATATGAAATAAACAGTATAAACAGGGCCGCTAGATGTGGATATGCTACATATGTACCGTATATGAACAGTAATACATATAAATGTACTGTACTGTACTGTCCACCACTGCAAGTAAGACATGAGGGCAATATGTCTATTTGAATTTACTGTCTAACAAAACAATATGCTTAAATGCATTGTGTTTCAAATTCACTTAAAGCATAACTTCCGTCTTTCTCAACCTGGATCCTATTTTCCCATCGCTGTGTGTCTGACTCGTGGGAACAAGAGTTTTTGAAATTAGTCCAGCATTGACCGAGTCCGTAGCTCCTACCGCTTAGCGCTTAGCTTAGGGAATCTGTCTAAAATGCGAGGTTTCGGGGCAAGACAGAGAAATAAAATGTTTTTCATTACCTTTCGCTTGATCCGGTTTGTTGTTATTGTGTTAGCATCAACTTGGAGCACAACTAGCCACAACAACAGATGTCCCTATCCAAGATAGGTCTATATGCAACAAGAAGTCTCACTCCTCACGAAAGAAAAACGTTTTATTTCTCTGTCGGGATCCTGTCAGACACTTATAACAACAATCAGAGCCTGTCAGTGGCAGGCTCTGAAGAATTCGCTTAGACGGATTCTCTAAGCTAAGCGCTAACCGCCAGCAGGTATGGACTCGGTCAATACTGGACCAATTAAAAAAAACCTTGTTCCCACGAGTCAGTTAGACACATGACCATGGGAAATAGGATCCAGGTTTGAAAAAGACCGAAGCTATCCTTTAAGGCTTTGGGATTCCAGCAGAATCTTATTTCCTTGCAGCTGAGGACCTGCTCATTGTCTATGAGGCCGAGGCGGAGCAGTGGGCGACCTACCTGCGTTCAGTCTTCGCCGGCCCCATCCGGGAGGGCGGGATCTGCTGCTACGACATCGCCACGGTGTCCAGCCGGAGGGACGACTTCCTGCGGCTGAGCGAGTACAAGTGCAAGCTCCTGATCCTGTCCAGGGGCATGCTGGAGGGCCTGTGCCAGCTGCATCGCTTCTTCCTGGCCCGGGTACTGTGTCCTGCAGCTCACGTGGTGGTGCTGCTGTGTGGCGTGGAGAGCCTGGCTCCCCTGCTGGACATGGTCCCCCTGAACGGCGACGAGTGCTTGCAGATCTCCAGCGAACAAGACGCTCACGAGTACTTGTCCGCTGTGACCGATATTGTGAGGAGAGGTAGGGCATCGGTTTCCAAAATAGCTGCATATGTACGGATGACCATTTGGGAAATGTTTTGTGTGAAGGAACCCCATCTGAGACCCCGTAGAACCCCTTCAATGACCCCCTGTAGGTCCCCAGACCCTAGTTTGGGAACCAGTGATTTAGGAACCATTGCATGCCTACCCCATATCTGTCCCACCTCTGTCCCTTTCTTTTATTTGTGAGTTAAATAAAAGCTCTTCCCAGTTCATATCTTGGCGATCGGTGCATCAGTTAATCAGAATGAGCGTCATACAGTTGATGCTAGGGTTCAACTAATATGAATTTTTTTAAGGCCAATACCAACATTTTTGGAGTGAAGATGCTGGTACATTTTTTGCTGATATTCAATTGCTTTAAATTTAGCCAGAATTCAGTAGTAGTATTCAGTGTTTTATTCTTGACTCGGTGGAAACGCCTGCTCTAAAAGCCTTTAGATACTAAAACTCGCCACTGAAATTTAAAATAATAACGATAATAAAATAATAGTCAAATATATTCATGCATAATTGTACAACACCTACAGTATGTAAACAAACAACCTGTATTATATCCACCATGTCAGCGGAAAGCGACATTGACATTAGGAGTGGGGGGGAAATATCGATATAACGCGATACTTTCTTCCGCAATACAATATCGATACAGTAGTGCCAAGTATCGATATTTATCTATTTTTATGCACATTATAAAACCTATTGTTTCTTCATTTTGTAGCTGTGTGATGCAAAAGATTAATTGCTTCCAAAATCCTGTAGGTGTCGAGTGTTAAAACAATTGTACTGTGAGAGATCAGAAGTTAGAAATCTTTGCTCTTTTATTTTGAAATTCAGTAGAACCGGATCAAATAAAAAAAGTTTTGAGTTAAATTGATTCACTTCTTACTTCTTATTGTGAGGTGTCATGTTGGCACTTGTAGGGCTACGACTTCAATTTTAATTGTCATTTTACATTTTATTTGACTTAAAATAATTGTGATATATCGCAACAAATTGAATCGTAATACTTAATGTATCGCAAAACTCCCCATATCGTGATACTATCGCATCGTGGCACAAGTATCATGATAATATTGTTAAGTCTCAGGTGATTCCCACTCCTAATTGACGGGCCCATTTTTACCAAAAGATCAATATCTGCCGGATACCGATATATCAATTGAGTCCCTGTTCCTACCAACGGATAATATCGTAACAGTCAGAGTAAAACAGATTGGAAACTCATCCACCGACATGTTGTGTGGCATCACGTCTCCTTCAGCTCAGATTACCTGTGGCGTTGTTGTCTCCCTGTCATAAACGCCAGGGAAACGGCTGCTCATTATTCGTAAAAAAAGTGCCTCCCAGTAACTTGGCAACATGTTTTTATTTCTCTGAGAACCATTTGTGCTGAAAACTGACAATTTATGTTTTTAGCACCAGCTGTAGAGGCGAGTTTGGCGAAACGGTGGTGTCTGTAGCTTGTCCTCATCTACCCTGCCAATTATCCGCCGTCGTCCTTCCTCTTTTCCCCCCTAATTGCCTATTTGTATATAACAACAAGTGGGACTGAAACGTATATTTATACAGTTACGTGCAGGAGGAACATCTGATGCAAATATCCAGTGTTTCCTCTTTGGCCGCCGCTGATTAGTCGTCCCTAGCCATGCAAATCCACATGTCCCCTGTTTGACACAATAAAGCAGTTCTCACTAGTTCACACTAAACAGTTAGACTAGACTAGACAGTTGATCATGATTGATGGGTTCGCTTCAACGTCTTTTTAAAGGTGCATCACCCACGGCGGTGAACGTCAACCCCTTGCCGAGCAGATCATCAGAGCCACAGCCGGAACAAACGCCACCGACTGGAGCGCACGGCGTCAGGTCGGGCATCATGGTCGTCCCTTCCAGAGTTCCCTGTGGGGTGAGACGCAGATCTATATAGTCACTGGTAGTGGTGGAGACTAAATCAATATCAATATCTATCGCGGTAAAATACACCTGAATAACAGTGATACATTTTTAAAAATACATTTTCGATATTATTTACAGCATCAGTCATGTGTAACAGAGTAGATCCTCGTGAGTCCTCGTGTAGGCAGCAAGTCGATCAGGTGAAACTCACTCCTCAAAGATAAAAGTCTGATAACAGCTCCACCAAGGGAGACGGTTCTCTTGGCGCGGTGGTTGTTGCGATGGTTTTCGCAGTGGGAGCCTGGGGTTCGAATCCGACCTCCGCCCCTTCGGGTTAGTTACCATACCGGTCACATTGGTGCCGTGACCCGGATATACCCAAGGGGTTAGGTAGCGAGTTGATCGGTAAAACACACTCCTCAAAGATAAAAGTCCAATAACAGCTCCGCCAATACAATTTAAAAACAATTAAAAATAGCCTATTTCAAACAGAATTATTACAAAAGGTAAAAATAGTATTAAAATGTAAAATAATACAATGGAGCATGAGGACCTGCTGTACTGAGATGAGGTGAAATATTCTCACCCGCCTGTATGAGCTGCAGGATGAGGTGTGCTTATTTCTGATGGAGAATGGGTCAGTGGATGTTCTGATGGCGTTTGGATCGACCTGCTCACCGGTATGTGAAAAGACTTTCTCTGCACTGACGTACATTAAAAATAAGTACAGATCGCGACTGAACGTGGAGGATGATCTCCAAAATTAAACCCAGACTGGACTTGTTGTGCTCCAAGCATAGTGCCCACCCATCTCATTACTAAAATGAATATTATGGTTGTTAGGCAAGATTGTGGTCTTTTGTGTCGTACTGGCACCGTTATTTTGGGGGTCGGGGGCTGAAAAGTTTGGGAACTTATGGGCCAGGCTACTCCGAGTGCTGCTAATATTGTCGGCAAAATGAGCTGACCGCGACGCAAATGTGACTGAAGAAGCTGCCACCAGTAGTAATAACGCAGATGAAATAGCAAAATAGTTGATAAAAGAGGTACAGGTTCAGTTGGGAGTTTGTAGGTGCAGACGTCCGTTGTGATGTAAATGTAAACGAGCGTTCTTAGCAGTTTTTCCGTGGCCTTTATAGTGTTAACACACACTAATTGACAGATATCGTAATAATTATTGTATCAACTGATATGAAAAAGTATATTGTGATATAGATTTTGGCCATATCGTTGTTATTTCATGAATCACACCAAACGCAGATTACACTGCAGTACACTGTGCTTCTCTTCTAGAGCTCCTTGGAGGTGTTCGTTCTTTTGAAAGATAAAGTGTCGGGCGGCGACGTGGAGGTTGAGTTCAGTAACGGCAGTCAGAGGGTGAGAGTGAAGCCGTTCTACTGGAATGAACAGATCCTCTGTGTCAACGCACCAGGTGAGCACAATAGTGAGGACTTGAACATATCATGAAAGGAATATTGATCACAGACGTCTTTCACTACGTGGGAAGCCTAACTTATCCAAACAAGGGGAAGACGTCATCTAAATGATGTTTATTTAACAGGGACATTGGGCAAATACATGAAAAATGTCATAATAAGTGTGGAAGAATTTCAACTAGTACTCTGCATTAAAGTTAAAGGATAATTTTGGTATTTTTCGACCTGGGCCATATTTTCCCATGGCTGTGTGTCTACGTGACTGATGGGAACAAGAATTTTTGTAATTGGTCCAGTATTGAGCGAGCGCGTTGCTGCTAGCGCTTAGCTAATCGGTCTGCAATGTAACACAGGTTCAAACCTACATGTACGTCCATTAAAAGCGTTTTTTTGCCACTGGCAGGCAAAAAAGTGGATCCCGACAGAGAAATAAACTGTTTTTCTTTGGCGAGGAGTGGGACCTCTTGTTGCAGCTAGACCTTTGTTGGATAGGGACACGCTGTTGTTGTGGCTAGAAAGTTGTAGTTGTAGTTGTAGTGGCAAAAATAAAAACTTTTAGAGGACATACATTTATGATGGGTGGAAATTAGCCTTTTGGCTAAACCTGGTGTATTTACATTTTATTGTTGATTAATATGCTCTGTCCCTTTTTAAATAAACTGAACTGAACTGAACTGAATTTAGGTTCAAACTTGCCCCGAAGCATTATGTTGCAGACGGATTAGCTAAGCTAAGCACTAGCAGCTAACCGCTTGCTCAATACTGGACCAATTTCAAAAATTCTTGTTCCCAGTCACGTAGAACACGGCCATGAAAAATATAGGGTCCAGATTGAAAAATACCGAAGTTACCCTTTAATTACTACATGGAGAGAACAACACAGAGGGCTCCTGCTTGCAGCTCTGAAGCTTTTCAGCTGGGCGGTTCCTTATATACACCCTAAACACAACCTCATTGACCCGGACGTGAGGTCACACAGATGAAAGGCATGATGGGAAATGGATAC
>CABFOS010115104.1:0-12233 GCA_900660315.1 Diretmoides pauciradiatus
CAATCACATTTTATTTGTATAGCCCTAATCACCATTACAGTCTCAAAGGGCTTCACAATGCCCAAAGTTTGACACAACACCCCCCAACCTTAGACCCTCAGCAAAGGACAAGGAAAAACTCCCACAAAACAAAAGTGGAAGAAACCTTGGGAGGGACGACTAAGAGAGGGATCACCCTACAAGGACGGCTGGACGGGACTAAGAGAGGGATCCCCTACCAGGATGGCTGGGCGGGACTAAGAGAGGGATCCCCTACCAGGACGGCTGGGTGGGACTAAGAGAGGGATCCCCCTACCAGGACGGCTGGGCGGGACTAAGAGAGGGATCCCCTACCAGGATGGCTGGGCTGGCAGTAGATGCCGAGTTTGGGCAGCAGTACACAGAGTTCATAAACAGTTTATTTGGGTGGGATATCAAGAACTCTCCTCTGTAGCCATGGAGATCCAGTATGTAATACAAGATATCCTCTGTCCTTTGGCTTTTCTTACTGCTTTCAATTAGATATTGGAGTGCTGGCTCTGGCTGGATGCATGTTAATTGTTGCACAGTGCTACATAGAGGTTTACATGTTTACTTGCTAGAGAATGTGTGTTTTTATGCCACCGCTACGGCACAGCTGTGTATGTTTTCGGATTGTCCGTCCGTCCGTCCGTCCCGTCCGTCCTGAACATGATATCTCAGGAACGCCTTGATGGAATTTCTTCAAATCTGGCACAAACATCCACTTGGACTAAAGGATGAACTGATTAGATTTTGGTGGTCAAAGGTCAAGGTCACTGTGACCTCACAAAACATGTTTTTGGCCATAACTCAAGAATTCATATGCTAATTATGACAGTTTCACACAAATGTCTAATAGGATAAAATTATGACATTTTTTATCAAAATGGTCAAAGGTCAACTTCACTGTGACATCATAATGTTCTGCAAAAGCACTTTTCTGGCCATTATTTAATGCGATTACTCAGGAACAGAAGGGGAGATTGTGACCATATTTAACATTTATTGGCCAAGCTTGTGAACACATACAAGGAATTTGACTCTGTTTTTTGTTTCTCTCAATGAACTTACACACTAATAGACATACAGCAGAACAAGAACAACAAAGCTGAGGCAAGGGGAAACATAATGAATAACAAGCTAGACAGCAACAAAAGGAATAGTTTTCCAAATATACTTGACTAGGGAGGTTTGTTTACCACTGTAGCTGAGAAAACGATGTTGCGATGAATGGGTGAAGAGCCGGGGCTGAAATACTGGAGAAGTGATGAGCTGACTGAAGACAGGTGTTGGATGAGCTAAGTCACTTTGTTCATAGAACCGCAACCCAAATCACATCATGGTCACTGTAGTAGGAAGGAGTTTGCCATACATGGAATTTTTGGTTGCTATACAGTGGTCAAGAAAGGAACCACTGTTATGAGTGGGGAATTTCACATGATGTTGAAAGTCAGGTTTATTCCTGTTTGAGCGCAGAATGGTGCTCAGTGAGGAGGTCAAGGTTAAAGTCTCCAACAAGCATTGATGGCTTGCCAGTTGCACTGATGAACTGTATTAATTTGTTAAATGTGTTGTGGAACAGTCATTGAGGAGCTGGGTGGTCTATACACAGTTACAATACACAGTTCAGCATGGTATGGGGTCTTGATGTTAACACACTGGAATTATACACCTGTGTCATCCAAAACCAGTTCACATGGCTGACAATTGTTCTAATGTGTTAACCTACTGTAGGTGCATACTCCTCCAGCACACCCATTTTGCGATCATTTCGTGTAAGCTGAAAGTTCTTGTGTTTTGATGTGAGCCATGTCTCTCTAAGGCACACTGATTAACACTCCTGCAGGAATGGTAGGCAGTGGTGGAAATGGGGGGGAACACGGGGGAATGGCTGTTCCCCTCAGATTTTGAAAATATATTCAATGTGTTTTATAGGCGGAAATCGCTTATAGCTGTTTTACACTGTTTTTCTGAAGCGTGTTCGTGAAACGAATATAATTTGTGTCCTTGAACGCACGGCAAATCCCATACAGCCAATGGGAAGATGTCAAGTACTGCAGGGTCCCTAGAACCAGTCCCCAAAGTAGTGGTTCTGTGTCACTCAGTTGTCATCGCTAGCAGCGATTACATTGTGCCACCATATCCAATGTAAGTATTAAACATTAAATCATTAACACGAAAATTACATACAGGGTTCTATGTCTGACCATTGTCGCATAGTTCTGCCCATTAACAAGTTCCCCTTCTGCAAAAAGAGTGACCCATTGGACAATCTGGAAGCATGAACTGAAGGATGTTTACTTTTACCACATCCAGTCTGTCCAGTTCCAACCTGATCACCTAGCTGGCCTTCCTTAACAATTTGTTGAGACTGCTGAGCTCCAAGCGTTGACACCACCACCCCAGCATACAGAAAACCCGAGCACTGGCTACTAGTTGGCAGAGGCATACAACCACAAGGCGGTATTTCTAGTTACAGTATGTGTAAGCATGTGTGAGAGACAGAGAGAAATACAATTTGAAAATACAAATTAAAAGACAAAATGCAGTTAGTATCTAACCAGAAGGGCAAATAGCAGTAAAGTGCAAAAAGAGAAGCAAAGAGACCTGTAGCGCCTCCCAGAGGGGAGGTGGGTAAATAGTTTGAGGCTGGAGTGGGATGCTGAGCGCCCTTCGCAGACACCACTTGTGCTGGACCGCCTCGATGGAGGGGCGTGAAGTGCCGGTGATATGTTTTTCACCACCCTCTGCAGTGCTTTCCGGTCAGAAGCAGAGCAGTTGCCGTACCAGACTGTGATGCAGCTAGTAAGGATGGTCTCGATGGTGCAGTGGTAGAAGTTCACCAGAATCTGAGGAGACAGGTGGACTTTCTTCAGTGTCCTCAGGAAGAAGAGGCGCTGGTCAGCCTTCTTAACCAGAGATGAGGTGTTAAGGGACCTAGAGAGATCCTCGGAGATGTGGACGCCCAGAAACTTAAAGCTCGCGACACGTTCAACCTCCGTCCCGTTGATGCGGATGGGGGTGTGTGTGTGTGACAGCTTTGGACTTCCTGAAGTCCACAATGAGCTCCTTGGTCTTCTTGGTGTTGAGGGCCAGGATGTTGTCGACGCACCATGCTGACAGGTGCTGGACCTCCTCCCTGTAGGCTGACTCATTGTTGTTGTTGATGAGACCGACCACTGTTGTGTTGTCTGCAAACCTGATGATGGTGTTGCAACCACGTACAGGTGTGCAGTCGTATTTTATTTGGCAAATTGTCATTTATTTTATTTTATTGTATTAATTCTTGCTTGCAGTGGAGCCAAGGCCCCGCTGAAAAATTGCAGAATTTTACAATTCATACAAACGATAAAAAATAGGCTACATCCAAACAAATACAGGGTTAAAAAGTTTCAGGGCAGCAGGGCAGGGACAGGACAGGTGGTAGTCATGGTAGCCATGCTGTGTTTGTTTGTGCGGTAGCTAGATTGTCTCATTATACAGTCTAACTGCAGTATGCAGACTTGAGTTCTTGGTATAACTTTTGTTAATGGTATCAAGTTTTGTTTGTGGCTAGTGTGTGTCATTTGCTGCAGGTCCCTGTGTGACCTCTCAAAAATGTATGTCTGTTTTCCATTTGCTAGGCTGTGCAGCATGCATTCCCCGCTTCGTTAAGGGAAAGTAAATGAGCAAGCACTTGCTCAGATTGCTCCCTCGTGTATTCTGCCTCCCATGCGAGGAAGAATGAATCACTCTCATGCTTAAACTTCCCCTGCATTTATTATACATTATCACCTGGATCAGGGATTCCATTTTTCACTTGGTCACATCATTGCAGAAGTATTCCTCTTCCTGTTGAAAGTCTTTTAATTTCTGTTTGACGTAACCACATTGTTTTTCAAATCAGCTTCGAATTCTTCAAAACTGTTCTGTGACAGTCACTCAGGTGCATTGAGGGCGAAAAACCCAGTCAGTCAAAATGTTTTTACAGTGTGTGCTAATCGCTGTGGGAGTTCCATACGTCAGTCGCAGCACCCCTAACGCTAGCGTCTACCGTCGGTGTGTCTAATTAACACTCCTGTGTGGTGCTGATGCTCCACAGTACCTGCACTGAGACACCTGTCCTATGGCAAAGCTAGCGCACAGGGGCAGATGATTGTCAACAGACATTCTATTAGGGATGCAGTTTAAAAAACAAGATGCTCAACACTTGTTTTGCTCAGGTTCAGATGAGAGGCAGCAGGTGTTTTAGGCAGACTCAGCAGGTATGACGCAGTCATGCCCAGGGGTGGTGATGGCGTTGATGGGTCCACGTGCATAATCCTACACAGAAACAGATGGAGACGAGTATGACAAAGTCTGGCAAATGACAGAAAAAAATTGGTAATGTCTTCGAATAAAAGCATTTAAAAAAAATAAAAAAACGTCTCCTTTCCTTCTGCAGAAAAAAATATAATACTTTCTTGCAAAGAGGTTTGTCAGGGAAGATGGTTCTGCATTTGCATTTATATTTTGCAGCAAGACTTATCATAATCATCATGCTGCTGAACAAGATTAACCACAAGAGTACAAGGAAGGGAGGAGGGCAAAGACGTTCTGCATGTGTGCTCATCTAAATAGCTGGGAATGTTATCAGATACACTGTGTTTTTTAATCATGTTTATTAATCGTACTTTGTGTGTGTACTGTACCTTCACCAGTCATGCCAGGTTGCTCTGACCCCAGTGACCCAGTGTCCCTGGCACTGTTCCAGGTAGCCTGCAGTCCCATCTCCTCCGCCTGTATGGTCTCACAAATACTACGACTCATTGCCCAGCAATACCCCTTTTTATCCGTCGGCACAACCAAAATTGAGGCATTAGCTCTGTGGTTAATCTGGTGAGTCCTTTTGGTTTAGGTACAGTCACCTTTCTTGATCTCACCTGTCCTGTCTTAGATCTTCGCTTAGGGTCTGGAAAGATTTTGTTGCAGATGATTTAACCACTTGCAACTTGAAGTTTGCCTACTTGCTACTTTGTTGTCTGCTGATATGTTATTTTGTTCCATGTTTAGATGCTTTAATGTCATTTTTTCTCTGATCTGCCTGTCTGCTTCAATATATCAACTGCTATTTCGTGTCTGTATCAGTGCCGGGAGGCTGCATGTTGATTTGGATGATAAATGTGTATTGAGTACAACTTTGTTTTTTGCCTGTCTGTCTCAGTTTATGTTTTTGTTGTTGTTCTGTCTGAGTGTTGTTTGTATCAGTACCCATCTTCATGAGGCTTTAAAGGGCATTGTCCATTGATGGTTTTCTAATATCGTGCCCACTGTCTACAGTTGAAAAGGAACTGGCTGGCATGCTTACAGAAATGTTAATTAATGTGCACTGTCCTTGCTCAGTTAAGTTAAGAATGAAGTAATGCATAAAGTAGCTACAAAGACCCATAAATCTGTTGGATCAGGTCTCCTCAGTGGACACCCCCATTCTCAACCCCCTAAACCTTTCTAACCACTCTCACCCCATCAGACCGGTTGGAATTGTGACTGACAGAGTGGTGGAGCGTAGCAAGTTGCTCTCATTTGGTGACAGCCAAAGATTAATCATTTAAAGTGCTCGTGTGCGGCCGCACAGAGCAGTGTTTTCTGGACTATTAGTTGCACAAGCAGCATTAGGCAGATGAGGGAGACTCTCGTCATATCTCACCACACGCCTGAGGCAACAGACAGAGGAAGAGACTTCAAAGTCTTCAGATAGGGAGATAAGCACCTTGTGTCGAACTTGAGAAACATAAACAGATTTAATAGAGCAAAGGGTGCTCTGTCCAGCAGTTGACTGACTGATTCAACTGATTCATCTTTCCCTTAACTTTGATTGAGTAATGATTAAGGAGACACATAAAAATAGGCATTTTGAAATTTGGAAAATGTACATTGACTTTCTTGAACGAAACCATTCTTGTCAACATTTTAGCATAATCTAGAGTTTCCTTGAAGGGGTTTTACAGTCTTCCCCATTAACATATTTTCCCCTTTCTCTCAAGACCCGAGCTGCGTGTGTGCGTTTTGGAACCTTGCGGTGAAAGGGAATATGCTCTGCTGCCAGAGATGGGATGGAGGATTTGTGTATAGGAATGACATGGTGAAGGGTGGGGAGGTTAGTGTGTATGTGTGTGCGTACATGGGTGGGTGTTGCTGGAGGGGGGGGGGTGTTGGTCGCCTGTGGGACTTGCCTCTCAGTGTAATTGAAAAATGTGACCTGGAAAATGTTTGCCCAGTGGAGCATGAAAGTTACCTCCACAGCGACAGCGGTGTACTTGGAGGCGGCTCACCTGGCCCCTGACTTGGAGAGCCTCGTATTGGCTGCGAGCTCACGTTAAGAGCCATTTTATCCTTCCACCACAACCAGACAGATGCATTATTCAACAGTACTAAATAACCTCAGAATGACCAAAAAATGGAAAACGATTACCTGGAAACCCCATCTAAGGTGACACGCCATGAAAAGGTTGACCTCAACATGGGTGCCTGATGTGCCCACCAAACATGTGTGGGGATGTGCATACGAGTGTTTACATTCTCATTCAATTTAAATAACTGTCAACGAAGAAACAAAATACATATCAAGAGATTATATCCATTAACCTCACATCCTCAGAATTGAAAGGGTTACTGACAAAGGTTGTGATCAGTATGAGGTAGAGAGCATCAGCAAATCTGACAGCAATTAACGCAGTCAAAGAATGCAATCAAAAACGTACCTCCATCCTGCACACTCAGGGTCATCTGGGTCATTTCCATTACCCACAACCGTTATTTCAACTAATCTAATTACTAAAAGGAAGGTATCCAACCTTATATTACAAAACCGGCAAATCAGTGTGACACATTTAAAAGTATGCAGTCACCACCTGAAGCGAGTGGGTCCTTAATAGGTGTGAAGGTACATGTGTATGACAACAGTAATTTAGACAGAATATATGAATGTACAGAATAGCACAGTGTTAGCACAAGCGAGGGTAGCTTTAGGTGTCGGTCTTAAGGGGGGAGGTGAGGTGGGGCAGCAGCTCAACATAGTTTTACATAGGAAGCACCGTGAGCCACCACTGCATGCAAAGCAACAAGGGACCTGGAAATGGAACAAGAATCAGCAGAGGCAACCAAATATTTAGTGTGTGAGAGAGCTGGGGTGAGCTGTGTTGTCTTGGTGTCTCTAGTCTACTGTGTGCCAATTTATCTCGCACCCTGGCAAGCAAGCCAAGGAAACAGATGAGCTGGAGGGGTGCTCCTCTTTCTTGTTCCTCGCTGCCTTCCTCTTTCACTGTTTTGCCCATTACTTTTCCTCCCGCCCTTGATCACTCAAGTGATTGCCCCCTCTCGGAGACAAAACGGGCTCTTTGAGCAATGTTTCATGTTCATGTTCATATTTACATTCAACAATATCCAACAACGCTTCATTTTCCAACAGTGGGGACTGTTGGTTTCTAAGGGTACTCTGTCAAGGGACCTGTTGAAAACCCTAAAGGATAATGCCAGACATAACAAAACAATGGAGTCTTTACTAATTTGATTGTATAAAGTCCTTCCAGCAACAATGCCGCAATGATACTCTAGTGTCTGACGTACTACAGTAGATGTACGGAGCATATTCGTGACAAAGTAGAGGATTCAGTGAGAAAATGCATAAATGCAACTACAACAAAAATACAGATAATGCAGAAATTTATCTGTGTTTACATTTTTCTGGACACAACTGCTAAGGTTTTTAGTATCTAAAGCCATTGTTGCGCAATGAATTACGTTGCTACTTCACCTGCCTGAACAGCTTGGGGTTAGCTCGTTTTGGAAATATGTTCCTCATGCAGAATTCTGACCATCATCAATTATGTCATTCATTGGGAAAACAGTCCTCAAAGACATCCACAGCATAGTCCTGTGTACCGCAAAACCTGATCTCAGAGGTTCAGTATCAATCTGCCTCATTTAAACACTGTGGAGAGATTATTGCTTAACTAATGTCAATCCACACAAGGGCAGTAGTTAGTTACTTTACTTCAACATTTTATACGTATGCTTCGAGGTCATATTCACTTATCATCCCACTAAAAATCCCACTAGTAATACTTAAGATACCGGCTTCCATTATCGTTGAAAGAATTGTACTGCCCAGCAATATTTCCACAATCATACAGGGTGTGGTGCCTGAATGAGTGGCTATTATGTTAACTGAGATACTTCACACCTACAGTCCATTGAGATAGGTAGGGGCCTATTGAGCTGTCTGGCCTCAGTATTTTAGTAAATGCTTCACGGCCAGTGAGGGGAACAAGCTAATTATGAATAGATTCTGTGTGTGAGAGACTTGTGCTTCTGTCTTTAATGAGCACATTTGCATCTTCCATTAAGTTGATGTATGTGGATGAACATTAGAATATTTCTCATGAACTGGAGGAGTGAATTTGCAAAGCTCAGAGAGAATGATCGATTTCTGCAATCTCCTGTTTCTGGCATTTCTTTGTTGGAACATCTAGTGTTAAAATGAAAGTGTACAAAATGTATTATTCCATTACGTACTTGCCATGTGAAAAAGTCAGTTGTATGGAGGAGTTCAGGGTTATTCAAGAAAACAGTTTTGCAAACATTGCTTCTTCACCATCTCTACCATTACCACCACTGTCATCATCATCAACCTTTAGGTTTCCTACTGCCCTACACCTGATAACGAAAGGCCATATCAGTTAATGTATAAATGAGGCTAGACTATAAACAAGCTAGTAAACAGTGTGAATCTAATTAAAAGATAATGTCAGACATTTTGTCACAAAAGATTCTATTGCTATGGCCCTATCTTGTAGCTCTGAGGCTCTATCTGTTGAGGGCTATTCCTCTGTACTTGCCGGCTGTATCTTTAGCTACAGTGCTATCTCTACTTCCGCACCAAGGACCGTATCTTCCCGGCTTGGTAGTATTTGTGTTTTCCGTCATGCTTGACTGTGCTGCCCTGCTATTTCTGTCTCACTGATCAAATATCTGGTTTAGTCTTGGGTGTCCTGGTGGCTCAGTGGTCTAAGGTGCATACTGTACTACACACACGCAACATCCTGGGTTTGAATGCAGCCTGGCACCTATGCTGCATGTCATCCTGAAGCGTGATCTTCTGTCTGTTCTTGTGTATTTGTTTTGTTTTTAAATGTTATGTCCACCAATGAGGACCACGTTGGAAACAAGTGTTTAATTATGCTTTCATGTCCTCTGGGATGTTCTGTTTTTGTACTTTTACTCCAATAAAATCAATCAATCAATTAATCAATCACTCCCTCCTCTCTCACCCGGTCCCTCTGGTCTCTCTCTGCTATCTATTGAATAAAGGCAAACAATGCCTGTTTAGTCTCTCTTGCTGCACCAGATCCAGCAGCAGAGAGGTAAAATAACCAATAGGTATATAAATCATATATAGATATATATCATGTATAGATCTGATGAACATCTTTGGCTTACTGTAAAACACCTTTAATACGTGTTGCTTAATTGTTACACATTAACTCCATGTTGGTATTTGTAATCTGTTTTTCAATACGGAAACCAATAATAGAAATACAGTACACTAAGATTTGGTGTCTGAAAACACTGTTTTGTACCCCACCAGCGCCTCCAGACTTCCATTCTCTTTGAGGATGGCTAGACTTTACCCAAACATGTCTGGCTAGGATGATGATGTTTCTGACAGGAGGATTGACCGGCCCTATCTCCAGAGCAGCAACTGCACTTTCTGAATGAGCATCACCCCGCAAACTGGCCGCTGGAGGGGAACTTGAAAGAACAGGAGGGAGAGCACTGACGTCCCTCAGAAGAAGGTTCAGCATCGTCTACTGACAGCCAACTTCAAAGGCCCGGTTATGAACATGACAGGCAGCCAGCGCACCGGCCTTTGAATCCAGTGCACATTTTTACCAAGAATTTACGGTCTATTTAGGAGTGATTTTTTTGTTGCAATACCGGGGATTTGATTTTACTGTACATCTCATCGCTGACACGAACTCTAGCAGGTCTCTTCTCAGCGTTGATATATATGGATTATGGAACCTGCATTTTTATGAGTGCCTGATGTTATTCCACATGGCAGCCGTTGATATCAACGCCTTTGATTCCTGAGGAGTTCTAAAGAAATGCTGTACAGAAACCCCCCTAAGGCACAAGTTGTTTATTTGCCCAGATATATATTAATCCAATCAATTTTCCTCCACTCACACCTTGTGGGGAATTGTAACGGACCAGATGGGTGCAGAGTAATCCCTGTAAAATCAAATGCCCTCAAACAAAATCCAGTTTTATGTATCAACATAATTTGGTATTTATGCATTCCTATTACCTTCAGTTTCACGGCATGAAGTTCATTTGCTTTTCAATGTTGCTGATGAAGAAATAGTAATAGAAATAGAAATAGTGTGTCTAAACACAATCAGCGATGATAGTTGGAATTCAGTTAAAATATACCAGTTTTCATGTATACTTGATTTCTATCACTTATTCATAACAACCATGCTCTTGGTAAACATACGTTCTTTGCACATAAAGTAGTACAGTATATTGCCAGTGTTGCAGGTATAGTGCCTATACCTTTAATCTTTTTCTTTTTTTAATACATATTTAATTGACTTCATGTCCACATTACATTTTCATTGTTCTAATACTTACTTGCTCTGGGTCAGGTGAAACAATATATGTTTACAAAGACAATGAGAACATGTACAGAATATTGTTTAACCTTTTCAGTCATGTTCCCATTTCATATGCGTCACCCTTCTGTCAGGCTCAGGTCACTCTCAAGATCACTGGCAGTGTTTCCAATTCTTTCTCTCCAGAAATGATCAACCCTCAAAACATGATCACACAGTCTTGTTTGTATGAGAGGGCGCTGATACCTCTGAATGAGAGACGTTTGTGTGAATGTGAGGGTATGTGTAAGTGTGTGTGTATGAGCACGTGTGTGTGGTGTGTGTGTGCGTGTGCGTGTGCGTGTGAAATCATGTATACTTGCGTGTGTTGCAGTGTCATCCCACCCTGGAAAATGACTTACTAAAGTTACACGGTGCTCTGACCCGTGGCAAACGGCACAAGTTGCAATTTGTCTAGCAGTTGAGCTGTGAATAAAATCTGATTGGCAATAATTTGGCTCTGCTGTTGATATGGCATCCCATCGTCCACATCTTCTCCTCTATCTCCCCTTCTTCCACCCACTGGCTTATCATAGTTGTGTTGATCTACCGTAAGGGTGAAATATTACTGATACAGCAATATAGGGTCAGCAAGCGGAGCACTGCGATGATGGTAAGTGGGCAGCCGCAAGGTTAAGGAAGGGTTGCACTGTATGAAGCAGGAAGAGCTGATGGTAATGTTAAATGCCACCACTGACTGCTGATCTCCAGTAAAAGGGTGAGTGGCCGTGTGTGTGTGTGTGTGTGTATAACTGTGTGTGTGGGAGTGTGAACTTATATAGGCTGACAAAGTGTACTTGGCTATGTAAGCAGCTGTCCTTTCCCCTTCTCTTATGTCACCACTATGTGTGTGGTTGCGTGTGTGTGCGCATGCAAGCATGTGTGCGCGTTTGTGAGTGAGTGTGTGTGTGTTGTGATGAGGACCGGCTCATTTGTTTTATGTAGGCCATTTGCAATGGTCATTTCTTTTAGCATAAAATGGAAAACAATTACAAGCAGCACTTTCCAATTTATCCAGTTTAATACATTTCTTTTTCGCCCTATGAATATATACAAACTCACACTGATAGAAGAAAAAGGAGTATATGATAGAGGGAATGATAGAAGAGGGTAATGGAGGAAGGGTGCTAAAGACCCTGGTGCAGCGGTGGCCTTGGACAGGTTGATATAGTTCCAGCAATGAGCAGCTCATAAAAAGTGCTATCCATAGGCCTTAGGAAGATATTCTATCTCTCCGCTGCTAACGGCACAGCCTAAAATCACCTGCTCCATCAAAATCAGCCCACCTCTATTACATACAGCGCACAGAGAAAACAACAGAAGAGACAATAGCACTGGGGTGTGTGTGTGTGTGTGTGTGTGTGTGTGTGTGTGTGTGTGTGTGTGTGCGTGTGTGTGTGTTTGTGTTCATTCTTTCACTTGGACAACTGTTGAGCAGCTATAGACTTGGGCAGTGGTGTGTTTGTGTGTGTGTGTTGTCATTTCTTTGTGTGGGTTAAATGCTGAGCCAGTGCCAATGGGGGTTGGGTTAAGGGCAGTCGCGTGCTTCTGGAACATCTG
>CABFOS010115193.1:0-10387 GCA_900660315.1 Diretmoides pauciradiatus
AACACCACACAGCAGAAGTACTACTGTTGTGTGTGTGTGTGTGTGTGTGTGTGTGCTAGTAGCAGCAGCAGCAGCATTAGCAGCAGTAGTAGTAGCAGTAGTAGTAGTAGTAGTAGCAGTAGAAGTAGGAGGAGGAGGAGGAGGAGGAGAAGTAGGAGTAGTAGAAGCAGAAGTAGTATAGTAGTAGCAGCAGCAGTAGTATTAGTAGTAGTAGTAGTTGTAGTAGTAGAAGTAGCAGTAGTATAGTAGTAGCAGCAGCAGTAGTAGTAGTAGTAGTAGTAGTAGTAGTAGTTGTAGCAGCAGCAGCAGCAGCAGCAGGAGCAGTAGTAGGAGTAGTAGTAGAAGTAATAGTAGTAAGAGTAGTAGTAGTAGCAGCAGCAGCAGTAGTAGTAGTAGTAGTAGTAGTAGTAGTATTAGCAGCAGCAGCAGCAGCAGTAGTAGTACTAGTAATAGTAGTAATAGTAGTAGTAGCAGTAGTAGAAGTAGTAGAAGTAGCAGTAGTAGTAGTAGTAGTAGTAGTAGTAGTAGTGCTATTGTGTGTGTGTGTGTGTGTGTGTGTCAACACCACACAGCAGTAGTAGTAGTACCACTGTGTGTGTGTGTGTGTGTGTGTGTGTGTGTGCTAGTAGCAGCAGCAGTAGTAGTAGTAGTAGTTTCAGTAGACTCAGTTTCTTCCCATCAGCCGCCAGGCTGGTGAATGACTCAGGTCCTCCCCCCGAGTGATACCCACACAGGACTGAAACCGCCACTGAACTGCACTTTGCACTGGCATTTTATTCCCGGACTATCCATTGCACTGATTGATTGTTGTTGCTGTTTTACTGTCATGTATTGTCTGTTTAATTTTTTTATATAATAGGATTTTTTTCGGGAAAAGAGATTTATGTATATACACACACACCTCACAGTGCCAGAACAAATTCCTATTATGTGTAATACCATAACATGGCAATAAACGTTTCCTGATTCCTGATTCCTGATTCCTGATCATTTTAATATTCTAAATCTATGGGACACATGTCACTTTTTTCAGCTTTGATATGAGGAAATATTCTGTCGTTACCTAATGGAAGTCAGAACCACACTGACACAAGCATATACGCGTGACACTTACAAGCCCCTCATAAAGTAAGTATCTACATGAACTAGTATGACAGCCACCCTCAACCCTCTGCCCCTCATTACAGCAGTCCTCTTCAGCATGTCGGCCTGTTGACACTCTGGCTCTGCTGAAACATACTCTATTGGCTTAATTGGTGCGACAGGCAGAGCAAGTGATCATTAGCCATGGGCTCCTGTATCTGGGGATGAAAACATGTGGATGTGGCTGGGAAAAGCAAGGGCAGAGGAAAGTGTAGGTGTGGTTTGCAAGAAGTCATTAGCCAAGTTGTTGATTCATCACTGTGACGTAGAATGATGAATCATTTATGGGTTTGCACTCGTTCGTGCGTGTGTAATTGTATAATTGTAATCTTCAACCAGGTGATTAGCAGTTGTGACGTACCCACATTGCCGATTTTGCTACTGCTACGGTGAACACATGGTGAAAATGAAAGGAATGAAGATCGACAAGAGGCAAATGAGTATTTAGTTGGTATAGTTCAGTATGACATCCTAAAGTTAGTTTACTGCATGTATAATTATATATTATGAATTGATAATATTTAATCTCTGCTCTTTCATAGAAAACAGTACATTAAATATTAGATTTCTCTTATTGACATGAACATGAGCAAACAGAATTGTTCACTGTCCCCAGAGCAGCGCTTGCTGTAGGTATTGTGGTTAGTTGTGCAAAAGAACAAGATGGCTGGTTTATTGAACCATTAAAATGTGATTGATGTATTGCTTGGTTTACAGCTCCTGTCAATTGTCATCTGCCTATTGTCCAGAGAGAGAGAGAGAGAGAGAGAGAGAGAGAGAGAGAGAGAGAGAGAGAGAGAGAGAGAGAGAGAGAGAGAGAGAGAATAGCTGCAACATGTTTCTGCATCGCTTTGACACATTGAGCTGAGCCTCTCTTCTGCTGTTCTAGCTGCTAGTGGTGGTGACAGCTTTCTCTTCCCATAAGGGTTGCATCCTCTGCACTAGTGCAGTTGTGACTGGGTGACTGTCCCTGCTCCCTTGTTTGGGCAACTATGGGGAGATGTACAGGTCTCTTGTTAATTTTTTGCTTCCCTAATAAAAACCATTGCCCATTTTTCTTCACTTAGGAGCAGAATTGGAATAAATTAAGTCAGAAGTTGAACATGTACAATCATGCCTTTTTAAAATCACTGCAAGTTACTGAAGATTTCATCCGTGGTCTTTATCTAAACAAACCTATGAAATGGGATAGAAATTGTCAAACTCAATTACTGGACTCAGATGTCTGTGATGCCAGCTCCCTTTCCTATTGCACATAACTCAGGGGCCCAGCAAAGTGCCACGGTAGCATTAGCCCTGCCTCGTCCAGTGTATAGTACATCTCTGACAGTAATAGCGGTGTCTCGCACCATTAGCCTGCCAGTCCCAAGCCATTACTCATCCCGCAGTTCAGCACTAACCTGCTGCAACAGCTGGGAGAGCTAGCTAACACAACTGCCACAGCTACAGTGGCTTACACAATGTCAAATCTCTCCACATGTTAATGCTGAAGTGCACAGAGAGCAGATTACAGCTTAGAGAGTCAAGCCTCGCTCAGCATGTCAACACGTGCTGCAGTGTGCAGGCCGAGGGTCAGAGTTGAGGTATTAACTATAGGTGTAAACTCTATACATCAGGTTGAAGCCAGAGAGGTCATCTTCAAAGATGAGTTGCTGTGTTGGGCATATGTGCTATTAACCCAGAATAAGAGACTGATCTTTAGATTACAAACGTTCAGTTACAATTATGTAAGCGTAGCACACTGGGGGGCTGTGGACACGAGGCTGCGCTTCAGTCAAAATCACAATCTGGCTGACTGCAGTGTCATACAACCAAGCTTCACTTTAGGCTGACCAGATGTCCCAGACTGGCACTGCCCCCGGTCAATATCCCCAGATTGCTCTCCAAATTAGCAATGACATGCAAACACTTTTTTATTTTGTTTTGTTTTGTTTACATTACGTTACTACTATCAGATACCTGCTTTGTCAGATTGTCATTTTTAACTTATACGGGTGTTTTATAGTGTTGCTATCGCACCCAGAGCCCATTTGTTTATACTGTAGCACTTCTATGCTCACTGTGGTATTTATAATTTTCTAGCAGCATTTCAATGTAATAGTCATGTCATGTTGCACTACACAAATGGAATGATTTGTGTATGAAAGAGAACATTAAATTAGTCAGAAATAGCAGATGTTACAAAGATGAAATGAATTGCTCCCAAAACTGGTTATTTTATAATCAGCAAATTAGATTGTGTACTTCTGCAAAGATAAATTTGTTGTCCTGTGTATTGGTTTGTTGTGCTCTAGTCATAATTATAAACAAAAACAGCTTGCTTGAAACACACAGGTGTCTAAGCTGCCACTATCTAAGCAGCTGGCAAATATGAATGATTACATAAGAGGTTGATTTAATTACAGATATCAAATTGCAATCTGCGGTTATTGGCGCCATGCCTGATTGCATAAGCGAGGGTGTTCGTTTGCTAATGAATTTTGGGGATTGTTGTTGGTTTCCCCCTGCTGTCCCGAGCCAGGAGATAATGACAGGAAAGCCGAGAATAGGAGTGATGTGAGACGCCGTGGAGTTCCAGGGGTAAGGTGCTCCTCTGTCATTGGCACATCTGTAAATTGAACAACTGAGCAACTGAAAAGGGATTTGGGCAGGATGGTCTAGTGAAAAAAGCTTATTTTTGTGTTGTTACCAATAATTGAGCTAATAATCAGCCACCTATGTCAGCTGGTTAACCTGGAGTTAAACAATGACTGCCTTTTGAACATGTGTTGCAACAGCATTAACACTTTAGCAAAGTGTTGTCAGCTTTGAGAAGAGTTAGCATGCTGGGTAAAGAGCCTGTGTCCAGCGAAAGGAAGATCACACAGTCAACCACATAATCCTTTCTACTGCCAGAGTCTGTAAAGGATCCCTGAGCATGACACCGACCCGCTACAGTTATAACACCTGCTTCAGTTATTGTTAGCGTCATCCCTGCAATGTTTACCCCTCTTCCTGCGCTTAAGTGCATTGAGACACAATATAGTTGGAGTCAGACTGTCTGTTTTTTAGCTCTCTTGATAAGGTGTGCAAATGAAAATATCACACTTCGCCTAATGCAGCACGTCTAAACGCAGGAGTGTGAAGAACACTGTTTGCATGACTGTCCCCTGGCTGTACTACAGAAAGAGGTACAGTGATGGAAAACACTCACACACACTAGCACTCACTCGCAGTCTGCTTCTCCCCTCCTTACAGTAGGTCTCTCTACTCTCACTATCTGTCATCCGGCTCTACTCATGAAAATGGCTGCCTTACCAAAACACACAGTGGGCTGCCTGTATTACGCTGGCCCCGGCCTGTGGCTGAATATAGGGGAGGGTGGGGCACATTAGAAAGGTCTGGGTGGGCTAATAAACCTTCAATTTGCCACTCACAGCTTTCTGTATACTGGTTGTGTGTCCCTTCCACTGTTCACCTTCGGGTAGAATTGTTGATAGAAAGTTTTCCTCAGACCAGTTGATTTTGCAGATTGATTTGAATGCCTGTACAGGTCAATATGAGCTGATGTGAGTATGTATTGTGTTGCTCGGTGTAAAGATGGATCAAGGTCTATGTTTTACACCCAGCTGAAGTCCTTATTTAGAAGCTATTTACCTTATATTTTATTGCATGTCAGAAAATTTGTCTGTGTATGTGGTTATAGCTAGACTTATTTATCAGAGATAACAGCCTCCTATTGATCCATTTTGACAGATGCGTTGTCCGTTGCTGAGATCCAGTCTCACACTGCATAGAGACTAAACTGATATTGGGAAGCTGGTGAGTCAGTCTGAGAGCATAAGGATGCTGTGCTGTGGAACAGATATAAGATTAATTTAATCTTTGTGTTATTAATTTAAACTTTTGGGAAGGTAAAATGCAAATAATTACCTCAGATGTTTAAGTAGCAACAGCTCCATCCCACAATCCTCTGTCTAATTTAGCATATTGGCACATAATGGCTTGTGGGAATCTTGTTCAGTTGGAACATTAGTGTTACGACCCTGAGGGAGATAACGTAATGGGACACTGACAACAAACTGAAGTTGCAAAAAGGAAGTGGTTTATTATCTACAAATCATTGCAAAAACCAAAAGAGGGGAAAAGGAAGATGGTGACTAAGAGCACTGCTCCTGCTGCCTGCTGGAAAGAGACCCGCTGGTGGGCGGAGATGTGCTTTCATGCAGACTGGAGCAGGTGTGGCAGATTGTCAATCATTCCAGCGGCATCAGACATATTTTATTCCACCTACAGGGTGGGAGGACTAAGACAGCACGGTCATGCCTAACAATTAGAGATAGCGGTTAGTCGGACTCCCTGGTTACTTGCCATTTTATCAGGAGGTTTAGGCTTGTGTTTGTACTCGGGGAGGCAGGGAGAGCCTGTGGATGTGTCCCACCTACTCACTCTGGCAGGTACACTGGGCTGTAGTCTGGGACTGTGGGCAATAGATTAACAAGATTATGATGATACCTTTATTTAAACTCGAAAATCATTGAGGGCTGGCCCACATTTACAATGATGTCGAGCAAAGATAAAAAGATACAGATAAAGAAACGAAAAGCAAGTATATAAGTACAGTTGAATGAAAGATAAAAAAATACAAAGAACAAATCTGCAACAATCAACAAATCAATTAAACAAGTATAAATGTACAGATATGAAAGATACGAGATACAAGATTTTAAAAAGGGGTCAATAACATGTCAATTTTTAGGGCACTCTGTAAAGATTTCCATGCGTTCAGGACATAAAAACAAAAAGGAGATTTTCCAAGCGCAGTATAAACTCTAGGGACTTGTAGTGAAAGCTGTTCATTAGACCGAGTGTGATGTGGCCCAAAGGACCAATGTAGCGTAGATTTAATGTAAGATAAGGGCCTTATAAATAAATAAATAAATACACATGCATATCACATCTCTCAGACAGAGAACACCACCCAACTTTTCCATACAGGATGCAATGATGAGTGCTATAAACATCACCGGTAATAAACCTAAGAGCAGAATGGTAGACAGCATCCAAGGGCTTAAGATTAGAGGCAGAGGCCTATAAATGACATCACCATAATCCATGACAGAGAGAAAAACAGCTTCAACAATCCTTTTCCTACAGAACATAGGAAAGTTATTTCTATTTCTGTACAAAAAACCAAGTTTTTGTTGTAATCTAGCCAAATTCCAAGGTATTTATATTCTGCAACTTTCTCAATAGTGGATCCTTGTACAGTGGAAATATGAAAGTTTTTGTTACCATTACCTCTAGCTCGAGAGAATAACATAAACTTAGTTTTATGTGTATTCAGTACAAGTTTAAGATTATTAAATGAAGCTTGGAGAACGTCAAAGGAATGTAACAGTTTCTCCACAGCTAACTGAGCAGAGTCTGAAATATGATACAATATTGCATCATCCACGTATAGATGAGCATGACAATTATTAAGAGATGAAAAGATATTATTGGCAAGAGCCTGCAAAAGCTTCATACTGTATATTGTGAAATTTGTTCTCATAATTACATTACATTACATTGGAGTCATTTAGCAGACGCTTTTATCCAAAGCAATTTACAATAAGTGCATTCAACGTAGGTACTGTAGGCAAGAGAACATCTAGTCACCAGAAATCATAAGTGCATCTCCTCCCCACACAAGCATCTACTGTAGGAGCAGAACCAGTGCAATAAAAGTGCAATGAGATTTAATGCGTGTGTGTGTGTGTGTGTGTGTGTGTGTATCTATATATATACACACTCTGACTTCAAAAACAGATAAACAGGGGGTATATGGCCCTGACAATTACATGAAAGACAACCAACTCCCACACGCTTTCGTGAAGAAAACATGTTATAGTTATTGTTATGTAATTCCATTGTGTGTGTATGTGTTCATATGTACTGCATACGGTATTTGTGTGTGCTCAACAGTATGTATGATTATGAGTGGTGTTCTAATGATCTAACGCTGTGTAGCTCATTAAAATCCACATGCGGCCGAGCAAGAAGCTTTCTGCATACATAAACACCAAAGACCAGTGGAGAAGAAAGGGAGCAAGGGAGGGAGAAATAAGAGTGGTGCAATTAAAAAGATATATGCAATATCAATACATTCAATAGAGAGCGTGGGTTTACCAGCTCAGGTTGTCGCTAGGACCGTTCCAGTGTTAATAACATTAAGGCATTGTGAAAAATGATGATGGTGTGTGCACAGCAGAGAGCAACATAATATCAGTGGACATTGAAAATATTATAACCTCAGGCTTATTTCAACCCACACAGTTGGTATATTTCATGCAGGATGCACAGTACCAAAACGAGTTTATGCACTCTCAGCGTGGCCAATACATTTATGAAGGGTAATTACGGCTCTATTGTCTCTGAGATACACAGTTACTATTTCAGCATAGATAGAACCATTTATATTGCTTATCAACATGCCCACCGTGCCAATTAAATCTGCGTTCCTTATGAAATGGCAATTAATTGGAGCAGGGATGTGGATGAGGTTTCATTTTCTCACTCTAATGAAGGGAAACTTAAGTGCGCCCACACTGTTGCTTGGCTGTTCTGACATTTTTTGAGGGGAAGGATGTCTGGCTAAAAAAAAAAAAGTAAGGCTGGCAAAAAAAAAAGTGAGAGAGGGAGAGAAAATGCATAGTAGGGTAAAGAAAACATAACAGAGAAGGAAAGGGGAACAAGCATAAAGAGTGTGAAATCTTAGCAGAAAGAAATGGAGACATCAAGACAGGGGGCGGTTGGGAATACTAGTGCGGGCCTTGAGCTCCCACCAAAGCTCTATTAAATGAAAGGATTTGGCAAGTGGACGCTTACAACATCTTCTCCTGGGGCCAGATCAGAGAGAGCTGTTACACCTGAGGTCCAGCTCTCTTATAGGAAAATGAGAAGAGGCGCGTTGAGTAGGTAATAAGAAAAATGAGGACAGGAAGGAGTCTGATTTCTAAGAGGAGACAGTGAGATCATCTCCCTGCAGACAGAATAAATGTAGACAATGGACACTTTACTGGTTTGAGGTTTTCTCCTGGCATGAACAGGATGGAGGAAAAGTAGAACAAAGAGGAAGTCCAGGGGCTGGAGGGCTTTTGGCCACAGGGCAGATGGAGGACAAGGAGGTACAGTAGGGGGAGATGAGGAAGAAAAACAAAGAGGAGGAGGAGGGTGTGCACCAGTGAATCCTGCCTCACCAACTGTTTTCACAGGAAGAACTGAAGAACCGGTCTCAAACCATTAATGGTTCTTTGTGTAATAGGGAGCCGAAGCTCGCATCACTTCTGCCCACCTCTGTTTCACTTCTGCCTATTGTAACCCATCACAGATTACTCGATATAAGGAAACTGATAACCATACAGTTCTGATTCTGAAATATGTCGTAGAAGAAAGTCATATTTGCTCCATCATAAAATTCGGTTGCGGAGGCGTCTTCTCTCCTGGAAAAAGACACCACATTATTATTCCAGTCTCGGGATGCCGATATCTAATTAGTCTCAATGGCGGCAACCTGATTCCCTCCTGCATCCAACCAAGGGCTCACCCACACCCCCTCCCTGCATCCAGCCAAGGGCTCACCCACACCCCCTCCCTGCATCCAGCCAAGGGCTCACCCACACCCCCTCCCTGCATCAAGCCAAGGGCTCACCCACACCCCCTCCCATCTGCCACAGGTTTCTTTCTTTCTTTAAAGGCAGGGTAGGTAAGTTTGAAAAATAGCAAGGAGTTCGGAAAAATAAGCCCTCCCCTCCCTTCAGCCCTCCCTCCAACGCCTCTCCCCCGAAATACGAAGCGCACTACTATGAGGCAGGTAGACAGACAGACAGACAGACAGACAGACAGACAGACAGACAGACAGACAGACAGGTATTTCATCCAATCATTTCATTCAGGCCGAATTAAGTGATTGGACGTAGTTTTTCCGGTCTTACGCCTGCTAGGGGCATCGAATTTCTTTCATTGTAGTGTCAGATATCTTATATTATTGCTATCGGGATGGCCAGAAAAATTCGACAAATATAACAAAAAGTGTCTCTGAATAAAATTACCTACCCTGCCTTTATTTGTTAAAAGGTGTGCTCCCCCGTGTCTATGGAAAATCACACTAGCCACCTAGCTGCCAGTAAATCAGTTGGCGGTCTTGGTTACTGTTACTTCCTCTTCAGCTCCCTATGGTGCTACTGTACTTTACCACTATCCACTTCTGTATGAGGAGTGGTAATCAGGGCACAGTGGAGCTGTGGAGTAATTAGCTCAGCTTGTTAGATGAGCCGTCCCGCTACTACTGCTCTCATGACGAGGGCAATGGGCAATCCACACCCAACACACACACATACACAGTCTCTGAGAGTGGGGATGATGATGTTTCGAAAGAGATGCGGTGTATGTGTACTTGCGTGAATCCTGCCATAGCTGCTGATTTTGGTGTGTGTGTGTGTGTGTGTGTGTGTGTGTGTGTGCCTACCTCCTGCTGGGCCATATGGTGTGGGGTAGTGTGTGTGTGTGGGCGACCTGCCCTTCTCTTTGCCATTTACATCTGCTCTCTCTCTGCTCACACACACAGGGAGTACAGTATTTGGATCCTCACAGCATTGGTTAGTTCTCTCTCTCTTTCTCTCTTTCTCTCTCTCTCTCTCTCTCTCTCTCTCTCTCTCTCTCTCTGTCAAAGCTCAAACTCAGAGCAACTGATATGATAATTATCATCCGACTCTAGCCAGTGATATAGAATCAAAAAAGCAGCCAATACTGTTTTTGATGTGTGTGTGCAAATGTGCATTCACATTGTGTGTGTTTGTGCAGGTCTGTGTTAGGGCTGCACAATTAACTGTGTATAATCATATATTTCCATTTCAGTTTACACAGTTAATAAGCATAAAAAGAATATTGGCATCTGCAATTTTGAAACATTTCATTTAATTTAGAATGTTAACTGTTGTTGAAAATGTTTAAGATGTTGCTACTGTATATAATGGAAAAAGTGCAAGTAAAAGAATTGTGTTCCTTAAATCATTGAAACTACAGCAGTAATCATGATTAATAATCGCAATATATGCAAAATAATAGCATTCTCTTTTTAGCCATAATGGTGCAGCCCTAATGTGTGTGTGTTTTCAGATACCTTTCTCAGTCAGGTACCCACACACACACACGCACACACGCACACACACACATGAACACACGCACACACACACACACACACACTGACACACATGAACACACA